>JASANG010001576.1:0-235512 GCA_030248215.1 Enoplolaimus lenunculus
AAGGGGCTGAACTATTGGCCTTGAAAATCGAATTATTCAAAATTCCAAATTTGTGCATGGAATGATCAGACGATCTCATCAGAAGCTCAAACAAGACAACGTCCCAAAATGCAAACAGTTTTGAGCAAACGCCGGCTAAGGGTGTGATAACCGCTCACTCAAACACACAACTTGCAAATCATATGAACTGTATACCAATTATAAGGACACTAGCTATGTCTTCCACCAGCAAACAGCGGGCGTGCATTCTCACTGTTTTTCACATATATCCAGTAGTTTTGAGGTGAACAGAACAGCTCTAGATTGCTTGATTTTGAAAACTTACAATGTTCTTGCGTGTTAATCAAAAGGTATCGTTTGAAAAAATAAAAACTCTATTGTATTTGAAAACTAGATTTTGCTGGCGTCTGATCTCAGATATTGAAAACCGCCGCTGACGCAATAACCTGGTTCGAAAAATTAAATAAAAGCTTAGAAACTGTCTTTTACATGCTCTCTAACGCCATATTGTGTAACTCATCTATTGTTGTGGATTGCCGGAACCATTAATGTGTTTGAGTTCAATATTTCGTGTTTTTCGCATCGTTAAAATATTTAGCTAATGAAAGCTCAACGCCTCGACTGGTTGTGAACAGGGCTTGCAGAAGTAAAATTCAATTGTGTAACTAAATGACGTATTCTTAATTTTTTATCGGGCTAATTTAACCAAATTATTTTTCAGTTTGGGCAATCTGTTTTACGGCAAATTGTGACTTCTGTAAAACGGCTGTTAAAGAGATTGGCGTCTTGTGTGCATTGTGTGCTGTTTGGTTGCACTTCAAGTGCTTAGGAATCACGGCATCAAAGATTTTAGAAAATAACAATGTGTTTGTCTTTTGCAATGGCTGCAAAAAATCGTTCAATTATATGGAAACTGGCATTGACAATCAATCAGTTATTACCGAAACACTTAAACAGCATATTAGCAACACTGAAAAACAAATAAATGAGTTAACTGCAACCGTTAACAATATTGTGCAAAAAATAACACCATTGACGCAAACTGACCCCGTTGCTCAAGAACAGCAACAGCAGACATTCGCTGAAATTGCGGCTAAGCATGCAGTTGCTGAAGCTAAGGATGTAATTGCTGACAATGTCAAAACTATGCAAGACGAACAGATTCGTAAGCGAAGCGCTGTTGCCATCGGCTTTCCTGAATCGACAGATGACCTTGCACAAGTTCACAAACTGTGTCAATTTCTCGATCCGTGTGCACAGGTGGTAGAAGTCTTCCGTATGGGCAAGAAGTCGGAAAACAAGCCACTTTTGCTCAAGATCCATTTCGCGTCTTCGCATGCTCAGCGATCTGTACTACTGGAGGCCCGAAAGCTGCAGAGTTCCGAATGGTCCGGTGTTTTTTTCGTCGATCTATGTCGCCTGAAGAAGTAAAGTTATCAACTGCTCTTCGTAAACGCTGCTGTGAACTTAATATCGCTGGTGCCAGCATTGGAGTGAAATACATTGTTTGAGACAACATTGTTATGAAGTTTAAATGTACTGTATTAGAAGATGGCACTCTTGGTAGAGGAGATCGTGATCGCCAGTTTGTGTTTGATGTTGATAATTTCTTGGGAAACCACTGACTGGGGCAACAACCAGAGTAAATAGCATGAAATGCAAACTTTCGAATGCCAGAAGTATCTGTAATAAGTTACTGGAGTTGGTCCACTTGCAAGATACCAAAGAGTACTCTTTGATTGCAATAACAGAGACTTGGCTTGACTCGTCTTTCTCAGATTCAATGACGGTTTCCCCTGATTATTGTATTTATAGACAAGATCGGTTAGATAAACGTGTAGGTGGTGTTGCGATTTGTTTGAGAAATGATTTGAAACGTTTTTTATTACCGTCTCAGGACTGTGCTGAAATCGAGTTAGTTGCAGTGGACATTCTGGGATCCGTTCCACATCGCATTATTTGTGCTTATTGTCCAACTGGTTGTTCTCTCCAGTCAATGGAATATTTTATTTGCCTTCTTCGTTCTGTTTGTGATGTAACATATCCTGTCACTCTTTTAGGGGATTTTAACTTCCCTTCAATCAATTGGCTGAATGGTGTGTGCTTAACCAATCCCACTGGTAGGGTATCTGTTGAATTTGCAACCAGCTTTGAGCTGTCGCAATTGGTCACAAATTTTACAAGGGATGAGGCTATACTTGATTTAGTACTCACCAACTCCATTAATAGTGTACGTAACGTAGTTGTTTCACCCCCTTTCTCGACTAGTGATCACAAAACGATTGATTTTCAAATTACTAGTGAGATTAGGTTGAACAAACCTAGTTGTTGCCTCGATTTCCGTAATATGGATCCGTCTATTTCTACTTTTTTGTTGTGTATTGATTGGTACAACCTGTTTAGTTATTGTTTGAATATTAGTGATATGTGGTCTCTTTCTGTTGATAAAATTTCGACTGCTATACAACTTTGTGTTCCATTGCGTAAGATACGTACAACAAAAAAGAATTATCCTAGACATATAGTCAACGCAATTAATCTTAAAAGCAAGTTGTGGAAAAAACGCAATGGGCTTCTGGGCACGGAATCTTTTAAAATACAGTCATTGATTGTGAAAAAATTATTATCGCAATAGCATTCGCATCAGCAAAATCGTATTTTACTGTCAGGAAACACGAATATGATATACAAATTCGTTCGTAAACATTGTCGCATCAGTAATGTTGCAATTTGAAGGATGAAAGCACAGACATCGCTAGCATTTCAGATGATCATTATAGCAATGTTTTCGTTCCTGATAATGGTATTTCCCCGCCTTGTGGCTATCGTGTGCGTGATGAGAGGCTTTGCCAGATTAAACTTACCCTTGCTGATGTGGAGGTAACTTTATCAGAGCTTGATGGAAAGTTGTCACATACTCCTGGTGGTATTCCTAATTTGTTTTTGAAACGACTTCACAAGGAATTAGCATATCCTTTATATCTCATTTTTCAGTACTCGTTGTACTACAGTCAAATTCCATCAGGTTGGAAAATTTTTCACAGTATTCCCATTTTCAAAAAGGGTGATCTAACGCTGCCTAAAAACTATCGGCCGATCTCACTCACCAGTGTCGTTTGTCGTGTGCTTGAAAAAATTGTACATAAACAGATGGGTGAATTTCTGAGTAAGTACAAGTTAATAAGCTCTGCCCAGCATGGGTTTATTGCTCGGAAGTCAACTTGCACACAATTACTTCAGGTGATGAATGCCTGGTGTCATGTGCTTGATATTGGAAGTGCGATTAGTGCTATCTACATCGATTTTGCTAAAGCATTTGATAGTGTTAGTCATAAAAAATTGCTTATTAAAATTGCAAGCTACAGAATTGATGGTGATCTTTTGCGTTGGTTGGAAAATTATTTATCCGATCGTATACAAATGTGTAAAATTGAAGATAGCTTTTCACGCCCCCATAATGTCGTTTCTGGAGTACCTCAAGGCTCAGTCTTAGGTCCACTACTTTTTGTTATGTATATAAACGATACTTGTGATGTGCAATATTCACGTATAGTGTTATTTGTGGATGATGTAAAGATATATCATATAATCTCTTGCCAAGCGGACATTGATGCGTTTCAGTGGGACCTCAAGGCGGTCTGCGAATGGGCAGACATCTGGCAACTTCCCCTCGCACCTGATAAATGTCAATTGCTCCGTGTTGGTAATAACGCATTGGATTCGGAAGTTTTCTTGAATGATAATCGCTTGACGGTCGCGAGTGAGGTCATAGATTTTGGTGTACTCATCAGTGGTAATTTGAAGTCGGCACCACATATACACATGATTTGAAAGAAAGCATACCGTGTCATTAATATACTATTTCGTTGTTTTCCTCTATGTAACATAGATATTTTAGTGGCAATTATAAAACTCATGTTGTTCCAATTGTAGAATACTGCTCGCCGGTATGGTCTCCGCATCTAGTTGGTGATATTGATAGGCTTGAATCGGTTCAGCGATTTTTCACCAGGCGATTGTACTTTAGATTTGGCCTTGTTAATACTGGTATGTTCAGCGTCTTCGTCGTCTCGGTTTGCAATCGTTGGAGCTTAGGCGCTTAGTAGCTGACCTTGTAATGTGCTACAAGATTGTTCATGGTGAAGTAGACCTTTCTTTTGATGACTTTTTCCGCTATGCGCCTGACAGTCGCACTCCCGGCCATACGTTAAAGCTATTTGTGCAGAATTATAGTAGAAGCAACACAAGAAAATTTAGCTTTGCGAATCGCATTGTGCCTGTATGGAACGCTCTTCCGGATCGAATAAATGTCATGCCTGTTGTAACAGCTTGTAAAACCCACTTGTTCCGTGACCGTTTGCGTAGTATTGATTTGGGCGTTTGGTTAAAGTTTTCTCGCAACTTATCATGATGTAGCCACCTAGCAGAATTATCATTTGTTTAAATTTGGAAACAGGGTATTTGTTTGACGACTGTTGTCCATAAATACCCTGAAATGGACCTCTTCATAGCAGTTGACTTTCTGGTGTATATTACTTCCACTTTATATTGCAAATACATGGTTTTTTCGCGTTTGCTCATATAAATAGTTGTTTCATTTGTATAGTCATATTTTTAATTATCTGTATTTATGATTTCTGAGTATCTGCTTTTGTTAATAAAATGGAAGTTGGAAATGGCATCGCAGCATGAAGCTTTACTGAGATATCTATTTCCAACTTCACTTCAGTTCACTTCACTTCACTAGATGTTGTGACCGGATGATGCAATACCTAACTAGTTTAAAAAGTTTTTTAGAAATATAGATATGTACTGAAATGTTAATTTACTTTACATATGGATAACGAGGTTTCGGAAGATTTTAATCAGTCGCAGAAGTATGCCTCATGTACCTCTGAATTCGTTCGCACGTACACCAAGTTAGTTGCGCGCTATTTCAAACGATGTAATAGCTTACCTGATTTCTACATCGGCTGCCCTCCAACAGCACTGGAAAATGAACATAACCGTGTTAATAATGATGTGCATGATAGCAATACCATTTCAGCACAAATGCGGTTAAACGATATGTATAGCATTCTCCATCCTTCGCCGTTCGGAGTTTTTTCTCGTGCGCGGATGTTTGTAATTAACCATCACTTGAAAAATGATACATTCCAAGTAAGTTTGTGTTGTTGTACACGTATATGCACCGTACGCACATACAAATTTTACTAGAGTAGGCCAAAATCGCGGTAAAACAACTAAAAGTATGTTTTTCTAAACCACAGTCGTCATCACGAACTGTGCAAACAATCATTTTCGCTTTGATCATATGCTAACAGGGTGCAGCCGGAATTCCGGTTCCGGTATTTTTTCACCTTCCGGTTCCGGTAAATTTCTACCGGATTTAAAAATTCCGGTGTTATAATTTGGCCGTTTTCTTAATTTTGCTAATTTTTAAGAATCTCTTTTGAAAGCCACTTGTACTCCGAATATAAGCCATTGATGGTGGATTTCACTTCAGTCGACGACGAAAATCTAAAATACAACAAATAAAATAAATACCTATGTTCGACTAAGGTTATTTCACAAATAATAGAGCAAAACATAAGATTAAAATGAAATTTTTGATGAAATTCATTTTTCACTTTCCGGTTCCGGTAAAATTTTCAAATTCCGGTTCCGGTTCCGGTAAATTGCAATTCCGGTTGCACCCTGTATGCTAACATTGTAAAAGATAACCAAGATTTTGTAGAAATATTGAAAATAAGTTGAAGAAATAAATATTTTGTAACAAAATGAAAAATGCCGAATTCTTAGATAGAATGCAATGCTTTAACTGTTCACAGTATTGTCAATGCTTGAAAATCAATTTAGCTTCGGCGATACTGGCTTCTCCACAGCGGGGGGCCTCAGCACTTTTCGAAATTTTCATTTTCCCCGCGGCAAAAATTTTTCCGCCCCAGGAAAGGCCCCTAATATACGAAATATATATTAATCACAGTTTCAATTATAGATTATCTATATTTTATATAATTGTGCTTCTTTCAACTTCTGGTTAAGTTGCCAGTATATACGTAATATTAGTTAAAATTATTGTTATTAGCGTTTGCGAGAAATTTTTGTCATGTTGAGCGATGAGTAATCTTACGTTGAGTTGGAAACACGGTCTAGAATGAAAAAATGGTCCAAAAAGTCGGTTTGCGAAATTTTAAGCCTGCCCCCCAGGACCCCCCAGATCATCTGAGGCCCCCCAGGAAAACTGCCCCCCCCAGCAAAATCAGGTGCCCCCCAGGAAACTCCTGGGCCCCCCAGGAAACGCCCCCCAGCGGAAATTTTCAAGCTGTGGAGAAGCCAGCGATATGGCAGTAAAACAGTTGTCTCGAAGCCGACTCAAATTTTGCTGCATGCTAAGACTTTCAATCATTGAAAATCACAAAACGGTAGCGTAAAACAGGTAGTATCTGACTTTAAATGCGGTTAAATATCAAAACCAATCCAAACCAACAGATGAAACTGCTGCAATTGTTCAACTCGCGGTTTCTATATTTGGTTTTCAGACAAAATGTAGCATGTTTGTTTTGGGTTTGTGTTTGAAAAATTAATGAAATGAACCGTCCTCATAAAATTATAATCTTTTATATTTCCTAGGGGTTAAGTCTTCGCAATTATAATGATGATTTTTAAAATAGGAATATGCATCGGCAAAGTTTTAGTATCGGCACGTCCCTATGTGGTATCGTAAGACCGTCCCGGCTGCTTATTACTATTTGTCTCAAAAAATTTTGTGATATTTAAAAAATTTTAAAAGTCTGTTCAAGTTTCCGTTTTGAAAAACTTCGGGTCAGGGTCTTGGATTTGCCAAATTCCGCGACCGGGTTTGGGTTAGAAAATTCCTGGTCCGTATTCTAGTTTTGCAATTAAAAGTCAATAAGATCCGGGTCCTGGTTTTGGATTTTAAAAATTCCAAGTCCAAGTATTTGTTTCGAAATATCGCAATACTAGCAATTGCCAATAAGAATAATTGGTATATGAATTATTCGTAACAACAAGTGTTTTATGATTTTTATTTAGATGCAAATTGATGGTATTTTTATTAACATCTCAAAAGCACTGGATTATTTGGATCGAAACAAATGGCAGTTCTCCATGGTAAAATCTACTGGAAGTGCAACTTTCCAAAGTGCGCCGGTTGGCAACAGTTCGAAGCTACTGCACGCTGGTTTTTTGTGCTTATATGAACTGCTTGCGGAATTATCAGTGAAGGATCCTCAATTATGTGTGCGAGCTTTGCTATCATTGAGTCAAATGCTCGAAGGACTTCGTCCAGCGCAATTGAAAAATACCGATAGCCCTGAACTCATTACAGTATTGTTTGAATTGTTGAAGTCGCTGTCCAGTTCCAGTTATCAAGAGGTTTGTGGCTAAATTTTTTCTGATTTAAAGCATTAGAATGTAAAGAGTTTACGATGTTCTATGTACTGGTTCAGAGTGTACTGTTTATTATGGATGTTAGTCTCGGTCTCAGTCTGTTATGGCAAGTCGAGGTATTTGGCAAGTTTCGGCCTCGGTTTTTTGAGGAACCGATGTCAGAAGTGGAGGATTCAGCAAATTATAGCTGTATTGTAGAAGTAAGTGATGTTTGATGACCAAAATTTCGCTGTGAATCTATGAATTTTCAAGTTACGGCATAAATGTGAGCAGATATTCTGAAAAACACCGGGTCTTGGTAGTCAGGTCTCTTTCTCGGTCGCACTATCGATGTCGGTTTTTAACCGAGACCGCCCGTCCCTGCTGTATCCTGGCAGTGCATCCAAGTGCAACTCACCTTTTTAAATTTACGTTGATCTGTTGGATGGAAGCGGAGTTAATTGCAAAAAATCATCGGAGCGGAATATGTGTTTTTATTTCCAATATATATGCCTTCACTATAGAAAAATTTAGGTTTATTTGAGATCGCTCTGATGTCTGCCCTATTAGTACTTTGTCACCTATTATCATGCGGCTCAAAACAATGCGTGCGTAACTTTTTTCGAATAGTTTCGCGGAGCTGCACTAAATACAGCTATTTTGCATTCTTGCTAAATCTTTTGCACCACTTTACACCAAGGTTCAATCGGATACCAAAAGCGTAAATTTTTGTCTGTTGCTAATAAACTATGCAATTCAATTTTTTTTAAGATTTTCAGAATATATATTCGGCAGCTTATAATGTCGGAGCCGGTTTCGATTTTTTGCAGGAACCGGATATCCGATTGAACCTCACTTTACACAGTGTGGTACATCTTGCTACATAATTATTAAATAGCAAGCTAAACCATATTAAGCGTCTTCGAGTTGAAAAACGCATTGAAAAACGTAACCGAATATTTGAAATAACCATGAATTAATATTTAGGTCGCTTCACTTGCTGCATTTTGCATGGTCAGTTTGTCCGTTGCATATGGCATGCCAAGCTTTTTCTATCAATCAGCAGCCGTGTTGTGCTGTACGACACGCCCTTTTCCTTCGTTTCATGGCTGTACGGATACTACGTCACCAATTCAGTCTCAATGTGCACAAAACGGCAAAGAGCCTGCGGATAGTAGTCAACCGAGGCGTAGTTTTAGTCGAAATATGTATAGTGGTGTTCGTGATGATACAACAACTGCTGGACATCACACCATTTTTGCTAACAGTCACACATCGGCGATACGCGTATCTACATACGTAGGTAACCCCAGTTTAAGTTCAAATTCAGTTGGTATTCCGGACAACTTTTCCGCGTTGTATAGACGTGTTTGTTATGGCAATTCTTGTGCTACTAGCAAAGCTAAAGATGGTGCAACTGGCGAAGCAGCCGCTGGCGAAAATGATGATTCTGCTACTGTGAGTTGTGTATTCGTAATAAAAAACTTACCTTTCTAAACTAAAATAGGTTTATATTATATATCTGGGATCGACCGGATATTTAGTGAATTTTGTACCGGAGCCGGATGTTAATCGGACTTAGGATTTAAATATGTACACTTTGGAAGTATTTGAGTCGTGCAAAAATATGTATTTATAGATTTAACATTAATTTTTGGTTTGGCATGTCAGTGTCCATTCACGAATTGCTCGGAATAGCAGTCGCTTCAAAATATCTAATATTTTGGCGTGCAAAAACAGTTTTAGGATATTTGAAACGACAACCTTAAATATCCGGTAGGTTTATAATTCAGTTCCTGTTCTTGTTCCGCCAAGATTTAGTTCCTGTTGAAACCCTGATATATAAATATATATATTGTATGTATATATATTAGGGGGCAACCGGAATTCCGTTTCCGGTAGAGAAATCTGGTATTTTTCACTATTCGGTTTCGATAAAAAATCCGGCATTTTTTCACCGGAATCCTCCGTTATTTTCGGAATTGAAAATTTTCTCATACGAGAATTTTAGAAAAATTGGCATGTCATTCTAACTTATTTTTCTAAAATTATCTGAGCGTGTATTGCCAAAATTTTTAATATGTGTCACTCTTTATAATTGATTATACGTTTCCAGCTACTGCATTTGTTTCCGAATTTTGGCATCCTAAATTATGTGTTTGCACCGATAAAAGTGATAAAATAAAAATTGATTTTTCCGCAACAAGAATTTTTGTGTTCCGGCTCCGGTTCCGATACTTTTTAACTTTCCGGTTCCGGTATTTTATATCCCGGTTGCACCCTAATATATACCAGTCGTAGTGGGACTACATTTATTGAGCGAAGCTCGAACACACGTAAGCAATTAAGGTAGTATGCAAATTAGTTACTAGCTAACTATTCATTTATCGATTTTGTAGGTTTGTAAGCAATTTTTTCAGATTACTCGCACCCAAAAACCCTTCAGCCACCCTAATAATTATTGAAATAGTTTAACAAGTCCTAATTTTGTCTTGTCAGTTGAGCAAATATGCAAATTAGCGATTAGCTAACTATTCGATCATCGGTTTTAAAGGTTTGTAGACAATTTATTCAGATTCCTCGCACTCAAAAAACTCATTACTGCTGAAATTAGATTGCTTGTAACCCTAATAATTAGTGAAACATTCTAAACGCCTAATTTAGGGTTATCAACTATGCATATATGTAAATTATCTATTAGGTAACTACTCAATTATCGGTTTTAGACGTTTACCCTAATAATTATTGAAATAATTTAAACAGTCCTAATTTTGTCTTGTCATTAAGCTTATGTGCAAATTTGCTATTAGCTACCTATTCAATTATTGGTTTTGGAGGTTTGTTAAAAATTTATTCAAATTCATCGCACCTAAAAACCCTTTAGTGCTGAAATTATATTGCTTTTAACCTTAATAATTAGTGAAATATTGTAAAAAGTCCTAGTTTAGGCTTATAAACTATGCTAATATGCAAATTATCTATTAGCTAACTGCTCAATTATACGTTTTGGAGATTTGTAAACAGTCTACGCAGATTCATCGCGCCAAAAAACCCTTTAATGCTAAAATTAGATTGCTTCTAACTGTAATAATTAGTGAAATATTGTGGAAAGTTCTAATTTAGGCTTAATTAATTATGCAAATTAGCATGTAGCTAATAAACGGCTTAAAATTTTCAAACCCCAAGGCGAGGTTAACACTCCAGGATAATTGGCTTTCAAACAAAAAAAGTTTATCAAAATCGGTTCAGCCGTTCATGAGATTCTTTTCGGACGGACAGACGGACGGACAGATATCCATCTTTCGATCCCCAAGTACAAAACATAAAAGGCTTCGCTCAATTAGAGCTGTCCCGGGGCCGGGGCTAAGATTATTGCTTGGTGTAATAAAAACGCATGTCATAAAAACGCTCGGAAACTTCGAAGCGAGTTCCGATTCCGATTGCACAATCAATCGGAATCGGAATTTCTACATTTTAATTTTAGCCCTACTTGTGATAATATGTTGTATAAAATTTCTGCATCACTTATCTATTAAATTGTTTTCGATGAGTTAATTTATGAATAATTGATTATCCGTATAGTCACAAAATTTGTAGTTCCGATTTCGGTATAAATTTGCTGTTCCGATCCCGATTACGGTATAATACAGTTCCGCGTTGCACCCTGACAATACATATCAGGGTGCAACCGGAATTCTGGTTCCGGCATTTTTCACCTTCCGGATCCGGAAAATTTTTACCGGAATTAAAAACTCCCGTAGTGTTAATTTTTGGTCGTTTTGAAATTTGCTAATGTCTAAGAAGCCTTCTTAAAACCACTTGTTCAATTAGTGCCGATAAAAATGAAATAGATTTAATAATACAGCAAAAAACGAAAGCAAAACGAGATCCGTATCCTGTTCCGGTCATTTTTTCAAATTCAGGTTCCGTTAAATTGTAATTTCGGTAGCACCCTGATATATATGTAAGGGTTCAACAGGCACTAAATTTATCATGAACAGGAACCGGAATCTAAACAAAGTTCAACATCGAATTTCTGTTTTGCTTCATAGTGATAAATGTTTAAAAGATTTGAACCGGAGTTGGATAATATGACATATCCGGCCGGAGCCAGAGGTGAATAATTAATTCAGGTCTAATATTAGGTTGCATTGAAAATCAGAACGTAGCCAACAATTCTACCTTTGGTGGCCTAAGGTATCCAAAGTGTTTGTGCAACGAAGCTTAATATCTCACGTCGATGCTTTTTAACACTTTAACAATGACCCTATTCTATTATTCTATGTTTTTGCAGCGTTGCGTTCGGTTGCAAAATTTGTTTGTGCAGGGCATCTAGTTTTCTCTGAGCATTATAAAATAGAGGTTACTTAGGACGAAGGTATTTATTTTCGCTTAGGCTTAGTTTTAGACTTATTTTGACAATGAAGTTTAGGCTTAGGATCAGGAATACGCTGAGATAATGTTCCGTCACTGAAATACTGGTGGTGATTTTTAGCAGGTGTTCCAGCGTTATTGTTGTAATCCAATAAAAATTGCGAACGTATACCGGCAGTACCGGCACATGCAAACATTTACTTTACATGCGTATTACAGAAAAAATGTGTAAAAGTTAGTCAATCAGTTCTATGGTAATTGGCGTAAACAATAGTGATGGTTTCAATTTTTTTGCAGTTTTTAGAAAAACATCGGGCAAGTAAAAATTCCGGAAGGCTGTCTGTTGGCTGTCAACAGTTCGCAAACACGTCGCATGGACAAATTGCCAATCGGTTTTTAGTTCTTTAAAGCTAAACTACGATCAATTATTGATAAGTTAACTCATCAAAAACATTATAATAAGTAAATGATGAAGAACTTTTATGCAAAATATCACAACAAGTAGGTCTAAAATTAAAACGTCAAAATTCCGATTCTGGTTGATTGTGCAATCGGAACTTGTTTTGAATCTGAATTGTAATCGGAATCGGAATTCCCGTTGCACCCTGACATATGGTTAAGGTTTAATATCCGGCAAAATCCGACATCTACCGAATACCGGGTATTTGTGGTTGTGGTTCCAAATACATAAAACTGTCTTTTGCACGTCAAAATACTAGATCTTTTGAAGCGACTGCAATTCCGAGCAATTCGCGAATGAACACTGACATGGAAGGAAAAATCCAAAGCAAAAATTAAAAAACACTCATTTTCGAAAGTTTTCAATATTTATTTTGTATGATTATGAATAATTTACCGCAAAACCGTAAATGTTTCGCTTCCTGCAACTTTGAATGCAGGAACAAAAACAGGAATTGGATTTTTGCAGGAATTCAGGCTGGAATAGGAATTTCGGTTGAACCCTGGTTACTAGATACGTATTACGTTAACTTTGCAGGAATCGGTCGAATATCGAATTTTGGTTTAATATCCGGCAAGAAACTCATATCCGTTTTTCCAAGTATCAGAATACCGCTATTTACATAAAAATTATACAATCCGGCTCCGGTTCCTGTATCCGGTAAAATTAACAAAGGTCGATCCTATTAGCTGTGTTTGTTTTTAGGATTGGTTTCGCATTCCAGTATCTTCGCAGTTTACCTACACATTCAACTTCTGTTACGGTGATCATGCGCGTGGTATTGAATCTCAAAAGCTTGCTTGTAGATTAGACTCGGATGAAAACAGTCCTAATATTTCGGGTGATATCCATTCCAAAGCCAGTCACAATTATCGAGTCGACTTGGAACATTTGGCGGCTGATGATGCTGTTTTTGAATCTAATTTGGGTCTTCGTAACGTTTGTGATATACCGTCAACAAGTAGAAATGATCCTACATCTGTAGCTTTGCCGAACACCGATCGTAAATTACGGTTTGACATTTCGACAACGGAGCCAGGTGCCTCCTCCTCAGGAATTACAATCAATGATGAACGCGGTGCGTTCTGTGCACTTGCGTGCGATGGTCGTTTTCTCTATCTTTTGCATCCGATAGTTGGGCTTCTAAAAATTGGTGCTGGGACTGGCGAAACGAACAGAGGCAGAATATATTGTGTTAACCATCAGTTTAAAGTTGATTCCAGTTGTCGAGGTTGCACCGCTCCTCAAACGGTACTGCCGCATGCAGCGGGCTACAATGGTCAGTTGATCTGCTGTAAGGGATCTCAGTGCTCACGAAAATTCGATAATCAGTGGCTGTGTGCGTACGGTTCTAGCTTATATTTGAGGCGAAAGTATTCGACAAAACTGACGGTTATTGATTCAGAAACATTAACAAGCACAGGCGAGGTATGGAACTCGAACTATATGCAATGTTTAATGATTGGTGAAATTTTTGCTAAAGTTAACAAAAGTTTGTACGTGTTTTATTTGAGTTATATATAACACGTACGAATCCTCTGCAGAGCTTATCGTTTGAACTAAATGTTAACAATTTGGCAGCAAATTGAAAACTTTTCTAATTATTGTTTGAAACTTGTATATCTGGATGTAAACCCTTGTTTAAAGCAATATATACACGTATGTGCAACGTTTTATAAACTATTATTTCTATATATCTTAGGAAACACGCGTGTGAGCTTGAACTTAAAAAGATATTAATCCTGTGAAATATCATATAAGAATAAGCAACGCAATGAAAAAATTTTAGATCCGAAAATTTTCACTTTTAATGAGAATGCGATTTCCGGCATTCTGCAAAGTGATAGCAGCAAATTGAATTTTACCAGGAATTCTGATTGGTGGAACAAGAATTTCACAATATTTTTGATTAAAAAGTAAACGGTTAAGGTACACGTACGTACTACGTAGGTGGGAAAAATGCTACTTAACATGTCGAGAATTGTGTAGAATCCGAATTTGATTTTTTGACCGCGTGTCACACATTGTATGTATATTATGGCATTGTTAAAAACAAACCTTTCATCTTTAGGTTTTACTTCCGACAGCCACCACAGATGGCTTGCTGTGTGCAACGCCATCTGGTTTGAGTCTTTTACGCATTGGTGACTTACATCGACTAACGGTAACACAATTGACTGAAAGCTTTAGTTTGGCCCCTGTACCTGAATTGTCAATTCGATTATCTCGATTGAAGCTTCGTTTTTATGGCGGAAATTTTGGGTCAGAACAGGGCAAATCCAACGCTGTGGCTCCAGTGTTGAATCTACGAAGGCTTATGGCATCTATGCAACCTTCACTTGAAGATGAGTTGCATCAGGTACTAGTCTATCCTGGCGATTACACCAGGGTGCAAATTATCAAATCCGTATAGCACATATCACCAGTTAACGATAGGTTTTCAAACTAAGTCATTCTTGCGGTTACGGATCTTAAAATTTTCACAGTAGTAGAGCAGATGAAATTAAAAAGATGTGATAGAATTTAAACCTGATCATTAACTGGTTTGAAAAATAATAGGTGCTACACGGACACGCATTTAAGAATATTTGCACATGTAGCCGATTTTGTAATAACATGAGTGGATTTATTCTGACATCTTCATCAAGAGCTTCGTGTATAAATAATAAACAGTTTTGCATTAAGTATGAAAACTGACAAAAAAGCGATATTTTGATTGTTAATTGAAAAGATTTTTAACCAATCACAATAGGGTCGGGTTGCCAATCTTTGTTAGCATTTTGTCAAACATGTATCTATGTCACCGAACAGCAAAATTTGCTGGATGCCAAAGCTAAGTGTTAATCAAAATTTGCATTGGATAAGCAATCAGTGTTCGTTAATAGTACGCACCATAGGAATTACAATATCGTCGAAATAGGATCTATTTCTGTTTTAGATTCATTTCGGAAAAGATTTGGCGTTTCTGTTGACAACGAAAGGCCGAGTATTGTATGCTGGGCGCGGTTTGGTAATGGGCGTTGACAATATATGGGATCGATGGACTGATCTTGCATTACCTGAGCCAATTGTCAAATGTCACATCGGCCATAATGGGTCACACGCTGTTTTTGTTTCTGCTGCTGGCAATGTAAGATTATATCGATTCTGAGATTTATATTTATCTGCAGTCTGGATGTTGTAGTAATATAACGTAATGAAGTTGGAGGTAGCAAACATATTTTATGTTTTTCAGTTTATAAGAATATATTCAAGCGAGGACGTGGTACGGCTGAACGTGGAGGAATTGGCATAGTGAAGGAGTTTTTAGCTATGTGTGCCCCTTTCCCTTCTTGGAGACGCCAGTAATAAGGTTGGGTAAAACGTTTTCCCTGTTTAATAACATTGTAACAGAAAAATTGTTGGGTTCGTAGCTTGAAGGCGTGAGGTTTTACTTGGCATACGTATGCCTGTCGATTCATGATTTAAGATATATTTTAGCGTTTGGAGTTTTTTTACTTTAGGCATATTTTGCTGGCACAGCTGTTAAAGGATCTGACGGTGATACTCAAGTGTTGCGCCGGAACCAACCACCAACTAAATTTCGCAAATTCACAATAACTCACGCGGCGTTTAGTGGCAGTGGTCAACCTATGTCGTCACGCGCTTGTAGCTGGAAAATTGTGAGTGTAGCATGCAATTCGGGGTCAAGTGCGCTAGTAACCGAGTCTGGTGCGTTATATTTGTACGGCAAAGATGCACAGGTGTTTGCTAACAACGGAAAATATTCAGGAGCAGATGTTAGTTCTGCTGCAGCCACCCGTTTACCTCATACCACAACAAGGTCTGGTGGAATAGTGACTGGAGTCCTTGCGAACGTGCAAGTCGCATCTGTTGATTTAGGTAAAGCCCATGCAGTTGTTTTGTCTCATTCAGGCGCCGTCTATACATTTGGTATGAATAATGTTGGCCAATGTGGTCAAGCTGATACGACGACGCTGAACGGTGGTCAGAGGTTCAGTCGATCTAAATGCGTCATGCAGGGTATAGTGGGAAAACTTGCTGGTGTCACTACAGAACCTTCGTTCTCGGAAGCAAGTCCCGACACAAACACTTCGAATGCTACTAGTATTGGTAAGATTTTTGGAACTGATGATCCGTGTTCCAGATTTCATAACGACAAATTAATTGATCAGTCTGGTAGATCGGAAGACGTATCAGCGCAAGCGGTGCAGAATGTAGTTAGTGTTGGTGAAAATATTACGGCATCATCACCTTGCACTGTTCCTCCTGATAAGAGAATCGCTCATGAATCGGAATATGGAGATATAACGACGACTGCTACTACTGCTACAACCACTACGACTGATGACGAAACAAGCTACACATCTTCAATATTTCCTCCTTCTGTAAGTCGACCCGCTATAGGTTGTCAAGATACAAAATTTTCACCATTTCGTTCTTGTTTGCCAACGTCCGTGTGTTCTTACAACAAGCATGTATGGAATACAGCTGACTTGGTCAAAACTGACCTTTTGCAGTTGATTAGTAAGCCTCAACCAGTTACACAAAACGAATCCGAGTCTGATAGCGCGACTTCACTGAGCCATACAGGTGTCGATGGTGCGTTTTCAACTCTTCGATGTATCAGTTGTGGTACCAGGCCGGCAGATGTAAGTTGTAATTTTCGCACGGGTTCGCGAGATGAAGACACTTGTGCTGATAGTTCGCCCTCAGTAACACTTGTAAAGAAACCGTGTGCAACTAGTCCGTTGCGTCGTCGAAAAATTCCACCACAAGCAGCCCAGAACACCCCGTTTTCGGACAGAAATTTAAGCTCTGCGCCTGGGACGCCTCGTTTTGCGCAGAGAATTCCGTGTTCTGAAGGTGTAAGTGACTTGGGAGGTACGTTGATATCGAATATAAAGCAACCATCGCAGCTGTTAGCTGGAACCTCAGCAAATCGAAAAAACCAACATGGTTTCAGTTCAAAGTATTCTGCATCGTTACCTCGTAACATGCCAGCTGGTTCAGCTGATACTGCGGCTCGCTTTGCAAATGATTTTAGTAAACAAATCTGTATCAAGTGTCAGATATGCCGGCGATGTATTGATGAACTTTTTTCTGGTCGTAATGAACTTCTGAGTACTGAAGATTTCATTTCAGCGCATTCAAATACAACTCCGTCTTCCGCTTTTGGATCTCGTATGAGTATTGACACTACAACAACTACTGGAACTAGTAATACAGGGCTTGGAATAAAGTCTAAAACTGATGAAGCAGGAAGCGAAAGTGAACTGAGACGATTTAGGCACGAGCCAAGTACTTTGGCGACGGGATCAAAAGAAATTGTCGATGCACATAGTGTAGCGTTTCAAGCCCCCACACTTCCGTTTTGTGCAAATGCTTCAAACCTAAACGCTAAAACACATGATTCAAAACATTGTGGTGGTCAGAGTAGTGAAGGGCGTGCTGTTAGCCAGAGTCAACCGTCGACTTTCGTACCGCCTGCCCGGATTATATTCAGGTCACCAAATACGTTGAATTCAGTCAAAATTGCTGCAATCGCATGTGGTTTGTACCATAACATCGTATTATCAACAGAAGGTACTGTGTTTACGTTTGGCAGTAATCGATTTGGTCAGCTCGGTATCGGAATCAACCCTAACGTTGATGCTCAAGGTAGAAGTCCAGAATCACCAACGGCGACAACATCTGCAGCGACATCTTCCAATTACAGTAACGTCCACGGGTCAATTCATTACGTTGGATTGCCCGATTCTGCAGTTCAAGTAGTCGCTGGCGCTAATCATTGTCTGGTTCGTACAGCGAAAGGTTCGGTGTACTCGTTCGGTAAGCATCATTCAGGTCAGTTGGGTCGGTATGGCCGGAATGCTGCTTCTAGTAATGATTCACAGATAGTAAATGGCAGAGAAAATGAACCGAAGCACTGGTATGCGATTCCGGGTTTGGTAGAAGGATTACATGCGCTTATTCATTGCCGAAGCGAAGATAACTGTAGCAGTAACTTGTTCGATACGGCTGGTAATAACGACAGACAACATCATGTCGATGGTATTTCACAATGTGCCGTTTGGATTGCAGCGTCAGGTGATACTAGTTTTGTACGCTATGACCAACCAGTATTTTCGGCGGCTGCGTTGCACGCAAGTGTGGCAACGAGTAACGGCCGGTTTATAATGATATTTCCTGGATCTCAAAAGAATGCCTGTGATAGCAAAATTGACGTAGGAGCGCACAATGGTGATGTACCTGGTGATAGGCTAAGAATTAAAAACAAAAAGAAAGCGAACACTTCTGATGCGACTGTGCCGAAAAGTGATAACTTAGTGTCGCACGATAGACAAGATATTACCAGAAGTGCAGTTAAACAGGAGTTCCCCGCCCCTCAGTTTGTGTATTTGGTAATTGATCGGGTCCGTCGGCAAGCGAAACTATTTCGTTGCAACACAAATAATGGCGGAGATGGTTATGCTGACGATGCCTCGACCGCAATTATGTGGAAACCAAATTCCGAATTGCAGAACCATAACATTTTCTCAGGGTCTGCATTAACGCTAGACTCGTGTCATGATGTTGTTTGGAGTTATCGATTTTGTGATCGAATTGCCACTGGCATGCTTGCTGGACCCGCAGATGTTCTTGCCCGTTGCAACAGTTCATCACTTAATTTTGTAGGGACTTTGGTTGCACGCTCTCCGTGGTTTGAGTCTCCTCAAATTGCTGGGACCATACTGCCATTCGTTCGCAATCCAGAGTACTGGCTTCCTGTCGGAAATAGCATTGCTTTATCGTTTGAACAACTGGGCACTGCAGTACTCACGATGTGCTACGTTATGTTGTATCGTCGCCTAATTGCAGCAATACAAGAACAGGCCGCGACACTAAACTCAGTTTGTAATGACAGTAGTTATGGGACAAGTCTTTTCCAACCTCAGCATATAAGGCACCCAAAGACGCAATTCGAAAGCGCTGCAAATCGTTTACCTCCAGTTCTACCGTATAATTGTTTGGAAAATATCGCAGAAGGTACGCTGTTGTATAAAGATTCACTTGGCGATGTGTTAAAAAACTTGCACGTTGTGCATCGTTTCGAAACATTTGCACCAGTACCAGACGACGAAATTCAATCGCCTTTGTCGCATTTGCCTTTTCAGTTGAATCCAAACACTCGACGTTCTGTTGAATCGTTATTTTTTATGGTTGAACAGCCCATTGTCTTGTTTGGAGTTTCTATTTTGGGCACTCTACGAGGTAGATACGTTACGCGTGTTAGAGTTCTTCATTTATCGTCAAATAACGCTCATGAAGGGCAGTCAGGCAATCCAAATTCGTTGATTGGTCCCGGAAATGAGATTCCGTCGAACTCCGCCGCAGGTCTTGAGATTATAGCTGAAACTGGAGACATTGTGTACGAAGCGACAGGCGGTAGTCACGAGTTACACACGCGAAACCAATCAGCAAACTCGCCGGTGATAGCGTCGGAACGAAAGTCTGGTGCGTATATCCTATTGCCAGAGCCAGTCGTGTGTCCTGCGCGCGAATGGCATTTGATTCATATGTCCTTGGTTGGACCTCGGCCAGAATGTTATGGTAAAACTGGTCGGACAAGCTGCGTAGGTAGCGACGGCCAAATTGTATTTCATTTTCGCACGCCATCACGTAGTAGCTCTCACATGCATGGGGCTGATGTTGTAGCGAGCAGTGGGCAATTGCCTACTTTGATATACCAGTTGTTTCGGCCTGGTAGTGTTATTGATCAAGTTCCATCAGTAAATAAAGCAAACGTTCTGTCAAACGGTATGTTATGTTATCGTGGTGGTGGTGGTTTGGATTTATCTGCTGGTAGGAATCGCGACGAATATTTTCCAGCCGACCAGTTGTATACACCATTGGGCGGCTATTCTTGTTCAGCCGACATGCTGAAGGTAACCAACCAAGGTACTGTTAGCAGAGAGAATGGCTCTGGCGTATTACTGGATCTAACGTCTGAGCCGTATCGACCTGTGGATTCAAGTGAGTTTGCAGAATTTGAAGCTACATTTTTCACACTAAACGATGGTAGCGGCGGCAATGGCAACAATGGAGTTGAACGATTGCGAGCTGAGCGTTATATGAATGCGTTGTTCCCAGCACGCGCATCTGAAGAACAACGTTCCGGTGGTGAACGTAGTCAGTCGGTGCAGTGTCTTCTTGCTCTGAGGCAAATCATTGGATATGCAACGCGGAGTACACTTGAATTTTCATTGCCACAAGATTATTGTTTGGTATCAAATAGGCTACTAGCTTTGAATACGATAAGTGTTAATTTGGTTCAAATTGTGTTACTTGTGTGGTCTAAATTTTATTGCGCAGTCGATCGTAAAGACGTACAGGGTCAAATGAAACAAAATCAGTTTGCGGTTTGCGCGACACGAAATAAAGGTGCGAAGACAGCGGTATTCAATGACAGACAGGAAACCGATGTACATGGCGCGAGCGCGTGGGTCTGCGACTTTCAAAAACCTACGAATCATACATTCGATGGCTCTGATACAATGATAGCGTTAATAGCCGACAGTTTTACTGCATTCCATTCGATCCTCGGTCTCGCCGCGACTCATAGCCAGTTGTCAGAGCAGTGTATCGCAGCACTTGTAAACTGTTATTCGGTATTTTTTCCTTCGGCGTCGGTAGCAAAACTTGCGCTGAGTAGGCTTCTGTCTCTACCGAGTTGCTCTGAATGTAACCCAACCAATATTTGTAATAATTCAGATGAAACTCGTATTGATGGTGGTCCTTTAAATGCAAACGCTATGCTAATATTTCGGCAACAAAACATTGGAAATGAAGAAAGAAATCACGCTGCCGCTGAGTCTATTGTCCCAAGTTGCACTTGTCCAACTGCTTTAAGTAATTATCGACTGCTGATTGTAATGTTTCGCTCTCTTGCTCGACTATCAAACCCAGTGTCTTACTTTTTATTTCCGCCGCCGACGAAAGAAAATTCAAACGCTAAATTGTCTCATGTTATGGCCGCCCGGCTTGCTGCTACACTGTCATCAACTGTAATGTTTAATGATAATGGATTTGAAATCGATAACGAAATTATCACGGATAATGAATGTGGGATTCTTAAAAGAGTTACACCTGCCTCTAAACAGGCGGCAGAGTTTGATTTTATTGCACTACTGTCAACCCTGTTTCGATTAATTTTTTATGACTTTGAATCACTCGCTCGGCGTAGTCCGAAAGACATGCATAACAACACTGTTGTTAATGAAGAGATAAATGTTGGTGGAAGTTGCTCAAGCGATTCTAGCAAATCGACAAGTGGCACGGACACAAGAGCTGGCCAGTCGATGAATTCCAAGAGAGCGTCGCATGCAGAACGGCTAGAAATTGCATGTCAACTACAACGAAGCGCGTTTGTTTTGTTTGCAAAAATAGCTATGGAATTAGTTTCAGTTTCGATAACAACAACATCAGACGTTCAATCTGGAAACAGTCTAGTGGGAGATGAAGATAATTGGAAGCCAAATATAGCCGCTGGACATCAGACCTTAGCCTATAACCGGTTTGGTTCGTGTCGTGACGCGAATATACAACCTGCAGTTCCATCGGTGGCTACCGGAAAAGACACGATGCCGCTCAAGATAACACCGTCTCGGTTTAGACGAATTTCTAATGGCGCTTCGTGGGATTCTGGTCGGATTATAGGAAACAGAGGTGGAAAAAATTTGTCGAGTGCAAATCGTGGAAATCATGTTGCTACAGATGCGCTTGGTTTTTCAGTTGATACAGATAATGTCGTTATTCGAGGTGCTGGCGTGTATAGGGGACCACCGGCGGGCCCTCCAATTTATTACACCTTAGAATTACTGTCAAGCGGTAATAACGATCTTCAACATAGGGATCTTCAACATAGGGCCTTGGGCAGTGAACTCCGGCAAGACAAACAATGGCAAGTACTCGCACGTACCGCTGGTTGGTTACCTTCGGAATATGACAAAGCTGGAACGCATAAGAATCTTAGTGGAGGTACTGCGGACGATAATGCTACTCTAATGAACGATCAGATTGCCCTTATTAAATTTACCAAAAGCATAAAATTGGAGGCAGGCATTTTATACGCTTTCCGTTTGACACTTCAATCTCACTCGAAATATGATGGTCGCGATAATTATGCAGTCCAGCCTAATTCCAATAATACAGCAACGATCTTTGGCGTGAAAACATATTCTGGCGAAGAAGGAGTTTCCGCTGTTAGATGCGATGACGGACGTGTCCGGTTTACGTTTGCTACTGTGCCGTTTAGCACAAATGGTACTAGTATTTCACGTGGACAGTTTCCAGTCATTGCATACACCATTCGTCGCTTAAATGATGGTACATGTCAACAGCTGACGGCTGAAGCTCAGTTCTCGCGGATTACGGACCATACACCACCGGGTCTTACTAATAATGTTGGCAGTAACCCATCAAAATTGTCAAGCCGGTTAGCTGCTAGCTGGTATTTGTACTGTGTAAAATGTATTTCGTTTCAAGCGCAAAAATTGTTGTCGTCAGAACTGTTAACTCCGTCCTGGCTAAACCAATATATGACAAAGGAAATTTGTCGACGCACTGACCGTGCAGATGTAGCAGTTCGGTACAAGGCATACAAATCATTGGTTTTCGATGTTCTAAATCATATTATTGGTTTGTCGAAAGTATTTGTCGAAGCACACGCGAAATATTCGCTTAATATTTTAAGGGCGCTGGATGAATTGGTGCCTGTGGTTTGCAGTATTAATCGTAGCGCTGGTTTGAAAACTGAAAGTTGTTCAAACCAGGACTTTAAAAAATCTCAGTCAGAGCGGCATGATGCTGAAAGGCATACAAGTGACCCGTCATGTAGCAAGTCGCAAACAACTGTCATTGAATCATTGCATCCGTATAAACCGTACTCGGTAAGTACGTATCGAATTCAGTTTGATACTAACGTCATGTTTATGTGTTTTGAGTTCGATCCTGCGTGCCAGACTGCGAAGTGTGAAGATTGTTTATCGATTTTTGTTGAGCTCAAATCAAATAACAGTGGTCGTGGCCGAAGAAGTGGCAAAACTCAAAACCAACCAATTCTAACACTGATTGCAAAGTTCCCGTGTCTCGATGTTTCTACTGCTTTGAATGAATACGGGGTTACACTGTCGTCACATGGATGGCCAACCGGCATAATTACAGTTCCGGGTCGTAGCGCAGTTCTGTTATTTGAAGTAGGTTCTACTGGAGCCAAGCACCTGGCGACAGCGGACGAGAATGTCTCACGAGTTGCAGCTTCATGGGGGTTTCGATGTTCTGTACGTGGATTAATGCTGCCTCTAGGAGTTTCAAAGCCAGTCTCTATTGCAAGTGATCATGAAGAGCCGGACATTGTTTCCGTACGTACGACAGAGCAATCGAATTCTGATCTCGAAATGATTGAATGTGGTTTGGCGGATTTGTCTGCAGTCGCTTGTCGACAATTAATCGTTAACAGTCGTTCGGTTCCGCTCAATTTTTCGCAAATCATGACAGCTGCTGGTGTCGTCGTTAAATGCTCTCCGAGTCCTGATTCAGATGGTAGCTTGGAGACAGCAAACACAGAGATTAGCGTTGCTGCAATTGCACCATATGCCTCTGTTCTTCGATCAGGGCTTTGCGTAGATCGAATGCCGTCAATCTATGAGCTCCAAAAGTGCTCCGCTTTGCCGTTGACAGGCGTTGACGTGAAGAATAGCTGTGGCGACAGCATTTTCCCGTCATGCCGATCTTCAGAATTTAAATTTCTATCTGAGTTTATTGCGAGTTCGTCAGAAACTACCGGTGGTAAACTAGCACGATGGCTTGCGCCCGTTCCACGTATTGACCCGTCGACAACTGAATTGCTGATCGAATGTGAAAATTTACCATGCTGGCATCCGCTTCCGATTACGTTGGTAACTAAAGATCAGTACGGACGAATTGCAACTGCGGCACTTGGATTTCAATGCGCGATGCAGATTTCGGTCTGTGTATCAATTGTCAAAAATGATCACGATTGTGGTAGCGAAATTGGAGAAGCTAATAAGCGAGTGTTGATACCCGGCATTGGAGGTAAAAATTTCTTAGCCATAAATAATAAACAGCGTAGCCAGTCACCAATTAGTCCTGCAGAAATGATTTTGACGTCAGCAAAACAGTTGTTTCTGCGGTTGCCTTATCAACCGTCGTATCTGAACAAGGGTCGCTATACTAGCATTAGTGTCGCGAAAGGCTACGACGCGTATTCATTCGAAGAATTGCGGTGGGCGTTTATGACTGATGTGGCGAGTAAACGCGAGTTTCTTACGGTGACCCCGTTAACTGCGCTCTATGAGAACGGTGAAACACAAGGCGGCGAGCTATCGCCAACACCGTCTAGCTTATCGGCATCTAACAGCCGTCAAAAGTCACCGTCTGATGCGGGGCAAAGTATGCCATGCCCTGGTTGGGATGGAATTTTTGTTGCGTCGTGGACACCGAAGCAGTTGGGTACGTATCGTATAACGGCTATTCTCGATGGATGCTATCAAGTAACAACCGTGCATACTGTGACGGTGAGTGCAGCTGGGCAAATTACGCCAGTTGTTGTTGGCGAGTCCCTTCAACATAATTCGCGAAAATTTGACGGTACAGCAAAGCTAAGTGATGCTTACCGGAGAACGATCACTAACGGCAAGGAATCTGTTGGGAAGCAAACAGATGTGAACGGTTATCAAATGATCGGTGCAAATGCCACCAGTGGCAAAATCCGAAATCGAAACTCGTGTGGTGTGCAGTCTACTGCTCAAGCATCATCACCACATTGTCCAACATCGTTCAGGCATTTATCGCGTGTTCGTATGGCAACTGTTGTTACATGGCCTAATGGAGGGCTGAGCTCGGCTGGCGTTCGTATTCGCTCTATGCCAACGTTGTCTGCAAGCAGTGAACAATTGGGGATTGCACCCTGCGGTGCACCGTTGTTCTATATTGAATCCTTGGAAAACACAGACGGCATTTGGCTTCGTTTAACCGATGAAACTGCAATTACGTATTGCAGCTGTTCAACGTCAACTATGGCTATGGCGTCCGGTGGTGTTAGTCAAGGAAGTAGTACACTGCGGTCAGCGTACCGTTTTAATAAGCCTACTGCGCTATTGACAGGTTTTGAGGACTGCGGGGTGGCGAAACCTGTTGTCGGTGGTGCAGCTATTAATTTTGAACAGATTAATCATTTTGGTGAAGTTCAAGGGTTGGACCGCGTTAGCGCGTATGGAAGTGCTGGAGGAACGGTAATTCAAGCTAGTCAAACTGGGTTTTGGGTGTTGGAATATCATAAAGCGCTGAAGCGTCACTTAATTATTCGAGAAAAGGAGACGTCGTATGCAGAAAATACGGGCAGTGCTTTAACTAGTGTTCGAGAAATGGGTCATGATGGCGATTATGATGGGAGTCGAAAAGAAAAAGCGGTACCCGAATGTAGCCAAGAGTCTGGACCAATACAACACGGTGGTTCTACTGAGTCCGCTGCCGAAAGCACGTCTATAGATTTCAGTTCTGAGCACGAAAGATGTCTGCAGGTAGAGCACAATCAATACGAGAAAACCCCTAATTCCGAAGTAAGTTTTGGTCACATAGAACATTATGTTGTTATCGCTTGTGGTTATGCTGGTATCAATTTATACGTGACACCGTCACATGATTCAAGTAGTGTTGGAGTTTTATCTGTTGGAGATGAAATTGTTACTGTGGGACAGCTAATTAATAATGATGAGGGGGTATGGGTACAACTATCGAAGGAAAGTGTTGAAAAGTATTCATCTGTGTCTGTCTTAAAGCGAAGCCGCACATTTTCTGCACAGTCTTCCTCTTGTGACATTAGTGATAGGAACAACCAAAAACTGTGTCATACTAACGAAGATTTTGGCGTATACTGTTGTATTAAAGAAAACCGTGTAAATTCTAGTCAACATTTAACACGCGTGGTGCCCCTTCTTAAACGCGTTACTACTGAAACTGAAGAATGCGGGGAGCGTTCGAAACTTAAGTCAGCCTGCCCACTAACTTTATCTGCTAAAAACAAACAAACAGTTTCGAAACTACTTGTTAAGCATAATATGCGGTATAGCAAGAACCTTTTGAAAAAGACAGCAAGTAGTTTAGCACCTGCTAAACATGAAAAACCTAGCATCGTTAACAGTCTTTCGGCTGATAATAAAAAGCAAGTAGCAACGCAGACCAGTCCGTCTGATGAAGATCTAGCTGCTGGCAAAAGGCTACAATCATGTCGACAAAATGGTCAAATGCAACTAACTGCGCTTCCGCACACGCCAGAAAGCAGCATATCTGCGAAAAATGTTGAATTGTGGACGCAAAACGGCGAATACAGCAGTCAAGTTACTAATGTTGCAGTTGGCAAAAAAGCGGCAGAATTAACCGAGCAAAAGCCTACAAAATCACGTCAATTTCAATTTAGACAATCGCGATTGAAACCAACAGTCAAAGTGCCGCCGTCGACTTCATTGTTTACCGCTAGATCCCCTCGCATAGAAGCGGAAGGAACCCAGGCAGCCACAGGTGAAACTACATCACATGCGAATAGAAATAGCCATGTTATTCAAGCGTTAACTCCGTCACATGCAGATGCTATTCGTTCTGCTTTTGCGGCTTTTTTATGGCATGAAGGTGTAGTACTAGACGCCATGGAATGCGCAAACTATTTAAAATTTCATCCAGAATTGTTGTGTTTACAGTTTCGTAATCAAACTGGCGAGTCCCCAAAACTCACCACCGGATCGAAGGCTGCTAACGATGATGAACATCATCACACTTCCTTAAATGGTACTTCAACTGCGCAGCCAGCAGCAAAGGGCACAACTGTTAGTGTGGAACGTGCAACAACTAGCAGTGTGGGGTGTCTGGGGAAAGCATCAAATTTGTACCACGGCAGCAAACAGGTCAGTGTTTCCGATTTAGACGAATTTAGAAAACCGGATTTTGAAGTACCTATTGCCCTGAAGCTGATATACTCGCTTTGGATAGAAGTGTCGCGTACAATGGACGCGATTTTGTTTTACTCGCACCACAAAACTTTAGAAAATCAATTAATGGTACCTGAATCTAGCGTCGTGCGTCAAAATGGCGAGACAAGCGACAATTGTTTTCATAATTTAAATAGTTGCCAAGGAGCAGAACTGCTTGGTCATGGACAACATTCGGAGGCTGTAGTTGATCCAGCAGAACACCGTCGACCAGGGACAGTTCATCATATTGAGCAATATCCAAATATTCGAAATTCAGTGATTCGATGTGGAATTTTTGGCAGTCGTGATGATGCAAACCGGCAATATCGGGAAAGTAGCGCTTCGCAACAACGTGGCAAAGATAAAACGAAAAACAGTAACAATACAGAAATGTGTGATTGGCTGTTACAAACACAAAACAATGCTAATTCTAAATGTAAAGTTGCGGTCAAGCGAAATAATTCGCCACATGAACGCGATAATGCAATTTCGAACCAATTCAAAGCAGGCACAATTAATACTGACGTGTCGAGTGCAGCGCGAGCGTTTTGTGAGTTATGTGATTCGTGGAATCCGTTGCCGGTAACAGCTCATATGGCAGAAGCTCATCCAGGCTGTGGGTCACACTCCGGAGGTCAAGGATATAATAGTACTGGTCGGTATACGTCTGGTTGGACAGGGAATTGCGGAGAATACGGGGGTGGAGGGGCGATTAATGTAGTATCGGGTACGTATTGTCCTGGAGCGTTTTTGAATGCTGCTGGTGCTAGCGGTAATGCAGCAGGGCAAACATTGTCGTCGTCTTGGTTTTTACTTTGTACACAATGCCGACAGCATTATATCCGTATTAAAGGATGCCCGCAGCAACGAGAGCTGCATGTTTCTGTCGAACAATGCAGTTCCCGCAACGTACAGAAACGTCAAGATGGTAGATCTGTTCAAACTGGAGCAGGCTTAGACGATAAACTCTTGCAGCCTATTTTGTTCTTAAAACGGCCGGATACGCTGAAACGTGATGTCAATTGTTTGGATCCGTTGCAATTTGAAGTTAAACGAAGTAGCGCTGAAGACCTGGAAGCTGTTAATAATTGTGAGTTTCAGTCTCGGCACTCGGATATGAGTGATACTCCAGAATTAATTCTAAAGCAAAATGCTATGTTTTTGTTGTCCCTTAACTCGCGTTTTGAGCAGTCTGCGGAAATGACTCAGTTTTGTGGAACTGGCAGTGGTGGAAACAGTTCTATAGCAGCAACTCTGCCTGGTAGTCACTACAGTTTTAACTATCGTGACGGACGAAAAATTAACGAAAGCAAATCAAACGAGAATTGTCGAAAGTATAGTAATGGAAAAAATGCACCACATAGTGTCAGGGATCTTGTGTTAGGAAGCAGTTGCGGGCAATCGGAAACACAGTCCACTCGCACTGCGGCTGTAGGACGAAGTGCCGGCGGTAAAAGTTTAGCGGTCCGAAAGTTATCGCTTAATAGCTATATAACAACACAAGGAGCTGATTTACCAGTTGCATCCATTAACAGTGGAGGTGCTGGCTGTTCTAGTTGGGGTATCAATATGTATCCTCAGACGTTAACATCGCCAGTGAAATCGTCCACGTGTTCAACAAATACGACCCCTCCAGGTGGTAATAGCCAACTAGTTTCTCCTGGTGCAGCTTGTCCTAACGGTAGTATCACGTCACAGAAATGCTTTGACTGTGGCAACGTAGCTAACAATTATTCAGATGCTTTAGAAAATAGTAAATCACGCACTGGTAACATAGAGCCGGCGTTTGCTCATTCTTCCAGCAGTACTGCGAAGCTACAAATACCAGGTACGTCAAGAGATGCAGGCAGACCACCGAAAGCTGTTGTTGCTGTACCTGTGATAACTCGGAAACGAGCAGTACGCAAGCAGATATCTGTCGCAACGGGGCTATGCAATACGCGGGCTATGAATGTCAATTCCAGTACGCAGCGAAATGAATCTGACGTAGTCAAAGATGTATCTTCTATTGGAGCCAATGCAGAGATGAAATTAATGCCGCAGTCTGGGTCTGCAAACGGAACACCAGTAGACGAGATTGAATCCGGTTTGAAACAGCTTTCACAAAGTTCACCAAATCAATTTAATGGTCGAGCGTCGTCGAAAAATAGTTCAACATTGCCTGATGCTAATATACAGTTGGCAACGGAACACAGCGCTAGCACAAATGACGATAATTTATCGCAAGTTATGATCACAGCGGCAAAGCCTATTTCTTCGAAATTATCTTGGCCTATAACTGATGCTGATGATAGGCGAAATATTTGGTCATGCCGTTCCCCGGTGCGAGGAGATAGCTATTTAGCGGCCACACGACATGGTGCTCGCGCTTGCATTGCTGAGTGTGCTAGTGGAAATGCAATTGTCGGTCAACGCCCAAAAGATGCGCAGAATTTGACTCACAACCCATCATTTGCTTTGCGACAAGCTGTGTCACTGTACTGTGGTCATTTGAACTTTGATAATGGTACATTCATTGATACAAATGTTTTAAATTGTAATAAACTCAAAACTGATCATCCAGATGGACATTTTTGTAATATTAGCTTGCCAACCTCTGATGATAAAGTTACAAAAACTATGTTAGAGCCGGATTTAATTGCAAGTCTAGCTTGCAAACCGATTCTTGGATTTCTGGCAGTATGGCACGATTTAAATTTTTACAAACGTACAATGCTACTCGCTTTGATTCGTTCGGTATGCTATGGACATGCATTTCAAGTATTTACATGGTTATTGAAAATTGTGACGTCCCCTCATGCACGTCATGATATTGTTGCAACTTTATGTGAAGCGCTTATAAACTCTGGCGGCGGTCAACGATGTAACCAGATCGGTTCATTGTCAACTTTTCCTATGAGCCATCCTTTGAGTGAAAACTATCTCGCAGGTAGCGTTTCACTACAAATGCTGGGTCATTATCACTCAGCGCTTTTGGCTATTTCGTCAATGCTCAATTCAAATTTGAAAGCAAGCAATAGGCCTATTGTTGGTAGTGATACGTTCGGTAAACTGATGCGAATTGGTGAAGAAACACAGCGTGTTTGCTTACGCTCGTGGATGATTAATTTTACCGTTTATGATCAAGTGCTAATTTTACGATCTAAAATATTGCAAATTATCAGCCGGATTTTGTCCTGTTCGAGTCTGACCTCGGATACTTGCGAAATAACGACAACCTCTACTAGTAAGAATGATTACACCCGTATGAAGCAGACAGGAACCACGCCTAGCAGCGTTGGGTTGCCTCTGTTATCGGTAAGCAGTGATATAACGGCTACAATCGCTGAAACTGATGCTTCAAGTCGGCGAGGCATGCTCGCCAGCTTGATCGATCGAAATCCAGATACTTTTTGGGAATCAGCGGTGACCGACGACGAACAAAATCAGCATCCACAAATTCAACTCGCACTCGCAGAGCAACAACCCCAGTACCGGCCACGATGGATTCGTATAACCCTGGACTCGCAACGATCTACACCAGTAGACGACTTGTACGTAAGTATATTTGTCGACAATCAACTAGATTCGAGCTATCGTATAGAGACTCTGACGTTTTGGGCGCTAGTTGTATCGGCAGCAAGTGTTCGCAATCACAGAACTGCTGAAAACCACCGTTCGGAAGTTGAAAATCATGGCATGATTTCGCCGTTACAAGAGTGCCGTTTGTTGGTACCTCACGCCATCATGACAAAAGCGATTGATCATCAATTCGTGGGCTGGATAACATGTCCCATACGAGGATTGTCAGAGTTACTGGTAATGTCTTTCTCACTTATTCACAATTATTTGTTTGACCCGTACTAATTATTCGGCACCTGCCCACTGGAAGACTTAGAGACTGAGTGATTTAGAATTAGGATTAGGCTTAGGCTTGGTGTACAGATCTTTATAATTAACATGGACTATTTGTGTTATACTAGTGAAATTAAGAAGTTAGTATGTTGTCAAACGATCGTCGTTCTTCTCCCGACTCCAGGAGTTGCATGTGATGTAAAATCAGGTAGTTAAAATAATATTGAAATCACTATTTTAACGCCAGTATGTGGACTCTGGTTGCAATCTGCTGCTAGGCATATTTGTGTTCCTTATCAAGTTTAAATCTGGTGTTTTTATAGATTGAGATTCGACCCGTTGAAAACAACACAGCGGTTCGCGTGCGTAGTATATGCATATTGGTTAACGAAAGAGGTAATACGAGTGGCTTGGAGTGTCAGCCTCTAGAAGGCAAATCAACAGATGGGCATCGAAATTCAGCTCTTCGTCATTCAGTGTCTAACGTGTTTAGATTCAACCCAGTACAAGAAGACGCGTTTTCACTCTTTCAGCTAATCACACGAGAGGTTTGTTGGTCCCTATGTTTGCCACCTGAGATATATAGTATCTATAGAACCCTTCTGTTCGTCTTTACTTCCTGTTGAGAAATTAATCGCGCCAGTTTTGCACAGATACATGCTACATAGTGCGTAACCACAGTGTAATTTTACGTTCGTCGCCCGTTTAGATTTTTAGATGGAATAATTGAGTGATGTGCTGTTCACGATAATGTTTCAGTGGCCGGCTACAGATTGTACGAGTGTTGGGGTTAATGGGTATACAGTGTGTAGCACGAGCCGGCCATCAAAATATATTGCGAACGGTGTATTACTGTTAAACCTGTTACTAATAGTACCACTAGCAGGAAAAATGCACCTCGTGTTTTCAGTATTTTTAAACTTGTGATGAACTTGCTAAAATACAACTAGACTCTTCAGATTCACCACTTACCGATACAGAAGCTTTAGCTTGTGCTTGAGAATAGTTCGTGATTTCGGCTATGGATTGAAACCACCAACTCCGCGTTCTGGTCCGTTTCCAATGACGCTTATATCGCTCTGGTTCAATAACTGCAGTCGTTTTCCCTTTTATTCCCCCCAGCACTGCGATAAAGCTATATACCGGTAAAGCACAGATATGACTAGACAGACATAACAAATAATATGCTTACGCTGCCGACCTTAAGTTCTCCGAAAGTGCCGAAAGTTCCTTTGTTTAGGTGCTTTCCGCACGTCCACTACGATACTCTTAGCCCTGTTGTTCCACTAAGTCACAAGCTCACACCGTACAAACAAATGCAAACTCAACGTGACAACCTCCAAATACGCCGTAAATCCCCAAATAACCGTAAAATTCCCAAGTAAATTCTCCAGCCGAAACTAGCCCCGCTAGAATCGACTTATCCCAAGTACTACAAATAATCCCCAGTTATCTCCTTAACGCATTCCCAAGTATCCCCAAGTTTCCCCTGGTACTGCCCGAAGGCGATGCGCTATGCGCTTTTACAACGATTCCCTGATAACGCCGGTTTCACCGTGCTCACATTGAGCTACCGTGACTCTGGTTCTGTTTCAACACCTTTTTGCCTAAGTCGCCCGGGTCTCTATGCAATTCAACTACAAACAACAATAAAAATCGCCAAAATCCACCACTAGGTAAAAGCCGTAAAATAAGTGCACCGCATAACGTAACTTGCAAACGACTAGAATGATTATAGAGGCTGGCTACCCCAGCCCCATGTGGAATTGATTTGCATATTTATGAGTGTCCCGGGCGTCTCGGGCCCCTTAGAGACACTCATATTCACCACTAGCATAAATAGAACACAACAACAACAATGTCCCCTCCCTACCCCTAGCTATGCGATTTCGCGCATTAAGCCTGACAATAATATATTGGCCACGCAGGGCTCCTGAATACTGAACCTTGCGGACGCAGCCGCCACGCATCGATTTATAAATCTCTACGCCGTTTAGCAACGCGTAAGCCTAACTTAAGTTCTAAGAGAGACTAGGCGGAGCCGGGGACTCCCTTAAGGTGTGGATTTAGGTTTGGTTTTAGATTTGTTTTAGTTTTTAGATTGGAATATATTTGAGTGTGGCACAGCCACCTACAGTGCTACGTTACTGATTATTGTTAATATTAATACTTAACGGTTTAGAACCTATTTTGATTATCGACAACCTACTTTAATCTATGCCATTGAAACGGATGCAATGTTTTTGGATTGTTCATTGCTTTATTAACTGCAGTTGAAAGTTGTGTTCCACATATTACAAAGCGGTTCATGTTTTGATTTTACAAATTAAGCGAAATTAAATGAGCTACTAGTAAAGAACAGAATTCGTGTTGAGAATACACCTTGTTTTAATGGTAATTAATTGACAGCTGTTTTGTCCAAATAGTGATGGCAGACAATGAGAAATCCCTATATTAGGTATAAATACATAAATTGAAAAACTTTTCGTTCCTGTTTAAAATCTTTTCAAGCATAGCATACGCTATGAGCAAGATAAAAACTGTATATGCGAAATAATCCGCAGTACCTAAGTTAAGCAATTATTACGCGTAAGTATGGTGCCAAAAGATTACAAGTGGAGAAACATTCTAATTATTCGACCCAAATTATTGAAGTGTGGCGGTGTTTGTAACTGAACTGCTAAGCGTTTTGTTAGTTAGACTTTCTGTTCAGATGTAAACATAGGCTGTGCAAGTTTGTATTTGTCCTAAAGCTTGAAAATTTTTTCCAGATTTTTCCTGTTAACAGAGTATATCTCTTCTGAAATTGCAGAAATCGCGAAGTGCACATTTTCATAGTAAATCATCCTGGGTGCAAAGCGGAACTATTTCTCCTGTTGTTAACAGAGTATATCTTTTTTTCTGAAATTGCAGAAATCGCGAAGTGCAATTTTTTATAGTAAATCATCCTGGGTGCAAAGCGGACCTGGATTATATCGGAATCGGAACAGCAAATTTATACCGGAATCGAAATCGGAACTACAAATTTTGTGACTATACAGATAATTTGTATTAACAAGTATTATATTGATTTAGGGTGTCTGCTGGCTGGTAACAATTCTCAAAAACGTCGCATGAACAAATGGCAATCATTTTTGGCTCTGTAAAACTAAACTACAATCAATTATTGAAAAGATATCTCATCGAAAACCATTTAATAGAAAGTTGTTAAAGTGCCCCTAACGGGGCCATAGAAAAAGATATGTTTTGAAAATATATTTGATGTGTAACGTGTAAAGTTTAGAAACAAGGGACTCGAACAAATTTTGAAAGTTAAATTCATGTACTACCTTTTTTCTCAAAAATCGGGCTTATTTTTTAGGACAGCATATTTCAGATTGCCAAAAAAGTTTTGGCGGTCACAAGCAAGCTGTGATGTGTCACACAGAAACATATTCACAGCTTTGGGCGGCCATAAATCAAACAGTATTATATTTGATGTTTTCCTTCGGTTAAAAAGAAATTTGACAAATTTTGTAATCGCTTTATTTCATGATAAAATTTTGAAGAACCCTTGAGAAGTCTGCGTACCTGAATTGTACTGGCAAAGTGCAATATTTTCTGAAACTTTATATATTCGTTTATAATTTTGCGTAATTTAGCATTCGTTTACAGCATGATCCAGGAAGCAACCGTAGGTTAAAATACCGGAGTCAGAGTTGAACCAAAATTTGCCTTAGTCGGAGAGGTCGATTTTATGCCGGAGACGAAGGCTGACGTCGCATTATACTGTGCTATGAACAATGGGTCACTCAAAAACAAAGGTTAAGATTTCGATAAAACTAAAGTTCGTTATAAAGCTCCATACTGCCATCTATGTTTGTAAATTATCATTTTTGTATAAAATCCACACAGGGTTAGAAATTTGTGCCGTGAAAAATGGCACTTATTAGTGCCAGTAGTAGTAAATAGGTAAACATTTGTTTCATGGTGTTTGAATAAGATGAAAATCACATCTCCACAGCGCATGTTCAAAGCGTCTATCCCCATGAGTCATTTTTTTGCGATAACGGGTAATTCAGAAAATTACGAAACTATCAAACAAAGCTGTGAATATGTTTCTGTGTGACACATCACAGCTTGCTTGTGACCGCCAAAACTTTTTTGGCAGTCTGAAATATGCTGTCCTAGAAAATAAGCCCGATTTTTGTGAAAAAAGGAAGTACATGAATTTAACTTTCAAAATTTGTTCGAGTCCCTTGTTTCTAAACTTTACACGTTACACATCAAATATATTTTCAAAACATATCTTTTTCTATGGCCCCGTTAGGGTCACTTTAACAACTTGTTTCACAACTTTACAAAAGTAACTTTGTTCTGATACGGGTATAGATACTGAAAAGATCGAACAACAAACAAAATTGAATTGATACTAACTTACCAAGATTATTGTCACTCATAACCACTAACTTACCAATATTTTTAAGTCACTCATAACCGATGCACCAACCCCACCAATTATTATTTTAATCCATCCGCATTCATGATAGTTTGCTCTACCTAGCTATGTATATTCCTGTTTTTAAAACAATTTTCTTTACAGATTTTAATTTAAAAAAAGTCAACGCACAATATGACGAAAAACCAGATAATGTAGCATCAACTGTTGCATAACAATACGCTAAGCCAACACACTAGGCAATGCTGAAAAAATAACTGTTGGCTCTATGTACCGGGGCTGCGTAGTTTATAGTTTACTTCGACGCCGTTTATCTGAGTCAAAATACGAAGAAAATTTGCACAAAAATTAGAGCAAACTTTCGCCTAGTTTGCTACTACAGAATTTGAATGGAACCTGTCATTGTATGTAATAAACTTATAGTATGATGTTGCTACATGCGATAAATTATACATATCTAAACTAGCTGCATGAAAATATGAACGATTTTTAGAATCAAAAATTTTGCGTAAAACATATTATAAGAGACACTACCGTCTCCTTATGATAAATGATGCAGAATTTTCATACCACGTATCACAACAAGTAGGCCTAAAATTAAAATGTGGAAATTCCGATTTCGATTGATTGTTCAATCGGAATCGAAACTCGTTTGGAATCGGAACTCTAATCGGAATCGCAATTCCGATTGCACCCTGAATCATAGCGGTGATATGCTTTTACATAACTAACAATGAAGCGTTATAAATAGTGCATGTGCGGCTTACAATATTCGAGACAAGCACGGGGATGCAGGCAGCCTTTATGCCATTGAATATTAATTTTAATGTACTATTCAGCCTAAGCCTTAACAACAATGTAAGAAATAGCAAAGTAACGAAAAGAAAAAATTTTCGCTAACTTCTCAACCTTAAACCTTATATTCAATACACGTTAAAAATAGTTTAACATTGGTATTAAATTTTCATCCAAATCATTCCCAGCCCCTGCAGTGCACTGACCATTATTTATCTTGCAGTCCAAGTCACGTACACAATCAAGGTCACATAGTATCTCGGCATCATCCACCCCCTCGGTATGTTTCACCAATCAAATTATCTTATTTGAGCGTCGGGAAATACTCTAACTTTCGGCACCATAGTACACAATCCATTTTTGACTCTATAATTCTCTTTGATTTAATTCAAATCCGCACGTCTTCGACTGTCACTTGTTACGATCAATGTATAGAATAGGGCCGTAACGGTAGCATGAGCATATTCTTAAGACAAAGCCTACGTGAAAAAATGAGCTTGCACTTAAGCCTATTCCTTAGCTTATGGAAAAAATTAGTCTAGCTTAAGCTTACTCTATTAATGTCAGAGTTTCGCGAAGTGTTTTATATTTTGTACTCTGGGGTCGAAACATGGATGTCCGTCCGTCCGTCTGTCTGTCTGTCCGTCCGTCCGTCTGTCTGTCTGTCCGTCCGTCCGTCCAAAAACAATCTCAAGAACGGCTAAACCGATTTTGATAAACTTTTTTGTTTGAAAGCCAATTATCCTGGAGGGTTTAAGCCGTTTATTAGCTACAGGCTAATTTGCATAATTAATTAATTAAGCCTAAATTACGACTTTCTACATTATTTCACTAATTATTACAGTTAGAAGCTATCTAATTTTAGCATTAAAGGATTTTTGGGTACGAGGATTCTGCATAGACTGTTTACCAAGTCCAAAACCGATAATTGAGTAGTTAGCTAATAGATAATTTGCTTATTTGCATAGTTTATAAGCCTAAATTAGGGATTTTTACATTATTTCGCTAATTATTCTGGTTAAAAGCAATATAATTTTAGCACTAAACGGTTTTTAGGTGCCAGGAATTTGAATAAATTGTTTACAAACCTCGAAACCGATAATTGAACAGTTAGCTAATAGCTAATTTGCATATTAGGTGAATTGAGAACACAAAATTAGGACTTTTTATATTATTTCAATAATTATTAGGGTTTATTGAAGGTTTTTGAGTGTGAGAAATCGGAATAAGTTATTTACAAACCTCGAAAACCGATAATTGAATAGTTAGCTAATAGCTAATTTGCATATTAGCTTAATTGAGAAGACAAAATTAGGACTTTTTAAATTATTTCAATAATTAGGGTTTACTGAAGGTGATTGGTGCGAGGAATCAGAATAAATTGTTTACAAACGTCTAAAACCGATAATTGAGTAGTTAGCTAATAGATAATTTGCATATAAGCATAGTTGATAACCCTAAATTAGGCGTTTTTACAATGTTTCACTAATTATTAGGGTTACAAGCAATCTAATTTCAGCAGTAATGAGTTTTTTGAGTGCGAGGAATCTGAATAAATTGTCTACAAACCTTTAAAACCGATGATCGAATAGTTAGCTAATCGCTAATTTGCATATTTGCTCAACTGACAAGACAAAATTAGGACTTGTTAAACTATTCCAATAATTATTATGGTGGCTGAAAAGTTTTTGGGTGCGAGTAATCTGAAAAAATTGCTTACAAACCTACAAAACCGATAAATGAATAGTTAGCTAAAGTGTGTTCAAGTTTCGCTCAACACATGTAGTCCAACTACGACTAGGGAACTATTTTCCAGGCTGCACAACTACAAGCACTTGATCCAGGATAATGTATTGAAGTGCTAAGTGCTTAACATTCAATTTTATTGTTGGTATAGTTTCGAGTGACTAACTACTGGATGTCATAAGTATATAATTAATCCTAATCCATTAATTTCCAAAGACTGTAAAAAATGTTGCATTACGGTTTGCAAGACTCCTACTAAAAACCTTGCCGAACCTGTCAGTCCAGGAAGGAACCAGGACTTCAGAACTTTTTACCTGGTAGTTGGAAAGCCAGTTACGGGTGCTTTCTAACTAGCGACAACGGATTTTTATGTAGATGCTCTTTCACTGCGCCACGCAGCTTGCCTATTCTACTGCTTTTATCGTTGACTGTATATGTCGACTGCATGCTGCCTGCTAGTATACAACACCCTACCACTGCGTCACGTAGCCCGCCTCTTCAACTATTTTTATCATCGACTACAATGCCGACCGTACCGTATATGCCTGCTAGCATACAACACAATGTGTATTGCTTATATTACATATGCACCAGGACAAGCATGTCTCACATGCTTACAGAACCGTGGACCTCGTGCGCTTGTGTTAAGTACGTAGTCAGTAAATCACGCAGATGTTCCAAAAACTTCTTATGCATACACTTACCGTGTACAGATATCGAAAACTTGGGCCCCTCGTGTTTGCGGTGTTCACTACCTCCACCCGACTACAGGATCAACACTACTTAATGCTCACGACAATCTCAAACTCAACCTAAGGCTAGCATTAAAAGTAGGCCGAAAAATAACAAATAATGCAGTAGTCAGGGCGTCATTGAAAATACGCTGCAGCATTAACCTGCATGTTTTTTTGCAAATTTATACTAGCGTTTTTCTAATACTCACTAGCTAGGTAAAAACCTACATAACAGTGAAACAAAGCGAACGTTTAGAAATATTCCATCAGTATATTGTTGTATTTGCAACGATATTATTCCAATCATATACGCCTATGCAATTACCCTTCTACACTTCTAAGGTTGCGTTATTTGATGGAAAATTTTCAAAAACAGTGTTTGCGTTTTTCATTAAGTTCTTGGACTCTGGCGTTTAACATCAATCAGCTGTAAGTTCTTGGACTCTGGCGTTTAACATCAATCAGCTGTTTACAGAAACCTTTTTGACAAAACATTAAAACGGGTATGGTCCACCGGCTAGTAGATCATGAACGACGTACATGCACGTGCTAAAATTTTACTTATTTATTGAGCGAAACATATTGGTGACACTACCGTGTACCTATTTAGACTAGGTTGTTCAAATATAGCAGTGATACATACCAGTTTGTATATATCATTTATTTCCATAAAAAATTTGCGTTTACCTGAGATTATGCAATCCTAATTTTGTCATTGCGGACGGCAGAAAGTGAGAACTTTACGTTTGTTTCTAGTCGGCACACGGCACTTGCGTTTTAGTGGAAAGGCGAAAAATGTTGTTTTTAGCGTAAACACGATAGTGGCTTATGGTAGACAAAAGGAAATTTATCACTATGTTTATTGAGTGGTGTTTGTATTATATACCGGATATAGAAACCAAAGCCAGATATGATAGCAGTTTAATCCAGAAATAATGAGAAGCAATTTATTTTTGTTTGACCTTAATGGTTTTTGTGCTTACTTTGCAAGAAAGTTGATTTTAGGCTTTTGATCATAATTTGGTCGACGAAAGTCAAAGCGCAGATGAGCTACGGCTTCGTAATGCGTTATTAGATGTTGCGTTCAGCAAACAACAGTGGCATTCCATTCAACAGGTAAGCTTTTATTACTTATTTACAGCGCAGTCTTGTTACATTTTGATAATATAATGTCATCCGCCACCATCCGTTGGCAGTCGGTCGACATGCGTCACCGGCGTCGTCGTACGTCAATTACCACGCTACAGCGTACGTGAAATTGTGTACGATACCGAATGACGCGTTCCCAATTTTTCCCAAGCTGTGCACTAAAATGTAGTTTTTGGTGCAGAGTTGCGAAAAATTATTGTGAACGACGCTGTCATAGTCGCGTTGAAATTTTACAATTAAGCTGAAATTTTTTTCATTGTGGATGGGTTTGTGTCGTTATTGAGTTGAGATGCATTATGTAATTGGATAGAAAGCGAGCAATATTCAGATTCAACTCATCTTTCTTAAAGTAGTGTCTGGTTTTGCGCTACCGCCGCTCGGACCATGTAGACATTGGTACGTTATGATGTTTGTTTCATATGACGTTTAGTGTTTATTTTCTTGGAACGTACGTTAGCTTAAAACTGCTTAGTATAGATTTTGTTTCTTATAACATTTTCTGCAAAAATTTTAGGTCGTTGTGAAACATATGTTGTCGGCGCTTGACAAAGAAGTTAGCTATTTGAGAGACGGTTCACGTTGCCACAATCTGTCGTATGTTCATGGTCTGTTAACAATGCTAGGGCGTAAGCGTATTATCGCAGGTCCTGCGCATGTCACTTGCGCTTTGCTGTCACCATTACTTACTGCTGCCGACGTGAATGGTGGACGTGTGGAAATACCAACCAGTACCGGAAGTAAAACACCCATCTTACTTTTGCTTACTGATCTACTGATATTGACCAGCTCTACAGCTATTCACAACGCAAGCATTTCTGTGTTTAGACAGCTTATTTCAATGATTAGCGTTCGGAATGCGCCAGTTCAAGCGGTTATTGATAGGCTATTGATTGTAGTCGCGAAGTGTTTAACTCTTCAGGTGAGCGTTATGGGAAATGCGTATTGCCGCATTTTTGTGTAGTGTAAGTCTTGATCCTTTCCTGTTCCAGACCCATCGGCATCCCTGCCATGGTTATTTTGAGGGGTGTAACAGTAGTTTAAGCATATTTTTAAGCCTAAGCCTAAGGACAAACTTTGGCTTAAGGTTAAGTCTATAACTAAGCCTACGCACACATTAAGTCTTAAGATTTAAGCTTAACGTGGGCCGCGCCCCATGAGAGCTGCTGCATCAAAATAACATTCCTGCCCCAGTTTATTTTTCTGATAGTAATTGCAGCTGAATTTCGCCGCCGCCCCACCTAGCTTTAAAGAAATGCAAGCATTGTAATAGTGCACATATTGCGTTAGTGTATGTAAATTTAGGTTAGCAAAGTAAAATTTCGTACTACCACTGCGTAAAACGTTATGAACGGCCTATTGTTTGGTTTTGCAGGTAAAAGAAATTGGAAAACGGCAATCGGTACAATCTGTAACTGCAGCTACAGCGTTAGTTTCGCGATTGTGTGATCCTAGCCATCCTCGTGGTACTGCATCTTGCAGCAAGAAACATTGGCACGTTAATGATTGGCGAGTAACAACTGGTTGTTCCCTTGAAACAGCAAGCAATGTCGTCCGACTCTTAAGGCAGCTCGCAACATCAGGTGTGGTATCACAAGTGGGGCCAAATCGTCCCATCGTGCAACAACAGTCTTCTGTTGCAGGAACATCTCAGGAATGGGCTCAAGCAACACGTAGTGTACTTGCTGACCATATATGTGAGATTGTGTTTGGTTCTACTAGAGAAGTTTGCGAAAATTGGCGCGCTGATTTTGATTCTAGTATTACTATGGATTGTAGGCCTGAAGCCGGTACAGAAAATTTGAAGAATCATTCGTTTTGGTATTGCCTAGCGGCGCTGTCTGTGTTACAGGTTAGTATGATGTGCTTGTTAGCTGTGGTCCTTTTAAAATAGCGAATGGGTTTTGCTAGTAATTTATGCGCGTTGGTTAACACAGGATGACTGATAGTTCAATTATTATTGACTAGTTTTCGCCAGAATCGTTTAATTTTTATCGATTTCGTAAAAAATTTAGGAAAATTGTTGTATTTGCCGTTAATTTGAGCGTAATTGTTAGGACGGCATATTGACAATTCGCTGTTTTGTAGCTTTCGATAAAGCCATTTGGTTTTGTTAAATTTTGTAATAAATTTTGGAAAATCGTAATAAATCAAATTCAGGATGAATCATGGCTAGATGCGTCGCCTTTATGGAAGTCGCGCATGACTAGACCACCGCACAACAACATACCTATTACCTTGCAAACAAAACAGCAACAACGCGATGTCATACGTGAAGCTGAATTGCCTTTCTGCGATAATCATGATGATGGAAAGACTCGTGCAGTGGTGCGGTGTGAAACGTGTGGTGATTTAGCGATGTGTCATGATTGTAATACTGTTTTCCATATGAGCCGCCGCAACAAATCTCATCGTATCATACAACTTGTCTCGCCCACCGCGCAGTACAATCGTCCTAAAACGGCCGTTGTTGAACGAAATATGATTGTGGTTCACGCGAGCGAAGGTATCTATGTACAGATTGTATACTGTTGCATTAAGGGAAGTGTCGTAGTTTTTAACAGTTTGATTGACTTCCAACTTCGGTGCTACAAACCCTTTTGTAAATAAAAACTTTGAAAGTGGTGCTGTCCAGCGGCGTATGTAGCTGGAGCTGGACGGCGGCAAGCGACAACTAAACAGAACTTCGTCCAAATAGACAGTTTGTTGTTATACTAATTGATGTTCATGCGACCGAAGGTATATATAGAAAGATTGTATACTGAGCGGTTCAGTTTGAGCTATAGTTTTTAACAATTGTGTTGGCTACGGCGTTGTCCGGTACGGTGCGGCATCGCACGCTAATTAAATAAAAAATTAACTCGACGCGGTAACTATTTCTATATCAAACGTTTGCTATTCCATTTTATCGTAGATGAAACTAAAACCAAAATCAATTAGAATTTTTTGCATTTTATTTTTACCTGAACTTGTTCGTTCTTAAACAATGTGAATTCAGTGACTACGATTTTGGGTACATTATTATGAAGTACAAAAAGACTAATTTAATCTCCTCAACTTGCACTGTTTCGTTTTTCAGAATGTTCACGACTCAAAATTTCATGGCTAGTCGTACTGACTGATGTTAAAACGCTAAATGTCATAGTGGAGTTTCGCAACGACGACAGTACGTCTGTGGCACCAATGGGGTATGAACGTGGTGGTCATGTCGGTGAGGCCACAACGTTTGGAAATCAACTTCTTCAACTTGACATCGAGGCTAAAATGACACGTTATGCTGAAGATAGCGCACACTTCGGTCAAATTGAACAGATCGATGATGGAGGTCTGTTCAATAAATGTCGGTTCTGTAAACGACGACTAACAGTAGAAATGAACAGTGCAAAGGCAATGATGCCAGTTTGCGACTCGTTTGAGTGCAAAGAGTTGGCGGCAAATGCCTGCATCAAACTAAAACAGTGCGGTCATTTGTGTGGCGGAATCAAAAACGAACGTAAGCGCTTTACAGTTGAAGTCCTCAGCAAGAATAACGTCTTTTCAGTCGTTAACCACATAATTTTTATCTATGTTAATTAACCGTGACCAGTATAAAGTTCGTCGAAAAATGTCTTCATCAAACTGAAACAATTCAGTAGGTATTTTGTGTTGTTACCGAATTAAAAAACTACGTGTATACTAATTCTCTGAGCGATGTCATAACCGTTGTAGCTAATTACCGTTGTTAACGAAATTTTGCTCTGTACTAATTTAGCGAAGAGCTTTCTATACTGTAAGATACTGCACGTCAGGGAAAACAGGTAATTTGGGGTATTTTGTCTAGAAAATGACTGAAAAGATTTAGATGTCAGGAAAAATCCGGGAAATATTGGGAATACCTTACAATTGCGATTAACCTCATGTTGCTTTGTTGGTTTGTACATATTGTTGTGAATATTTTAGCCGTTTGCTTGCCGTGTCTAGAATGTGATAAACGTTCAACTGAATCGACTGTTGTTATACACACCGAAAATAATGTGTCTACTAGTGCAAGTAATGAACGCTACTGCGAACTGCAATTACGTCAAGATGCAGACGATATGTGTACAATTTGTTTTACTGATACGCTTGGCGCTGCACCGGCAATCCAGCTGACGTCATGTGGTCACGTATTTCACGCTGCGTGTGTTCGCCGCGTACTTGAACATCGTTGGCCTGGACCGCGAATTTCATTTGCATTTATGAAATGTCCTATTTGCAAGATACCCATTGAACACCCTAGCTTAGACCGCGAAAACGCAGCTCTGCCAGGTACTGATCAGTCAAAGGCTATAGTGAAAACTGGCAACGACCAGAATACCAGCCAAGGCGGTCTGCTAAGCCGAATCAAAGAGCTCTATACTGAAGTTTGTCAGAAAGCGCTGCTTAGGCTCGAGTATGAAGGATTGAATGCGTCACCGCAAATTATTGATCCACAATCGGCGTTCTATAATGATCCACTAGGGTTTGCGTTAAACGAATATGCGTATTACGTTTGTTTTAAATGTAAGCATGCGTATTATGGTGGTGAGGCCGCGTGCGCTGTTGCGGCAACAAATATCAGGACAGAGGGTTACGACGAAGATGCCTATGACCCCTCCGAATTGGTCTGTGGCGCGTGTTCTGATGTTGCTCGCGCTCAGGTTTGTCCCAAACACGGAACCACATTCTTAGAATATAAATGTCGCTATTGTTGTTCGATTGCGATATATTTTTGTTTTGGTACGACACATTTTTGTCGGACTTGCCACGATGATTTTCAGCGTATCACCGCGTTGCCGAAACGGCAGCTGCCGAAGTGCCCAACCGGGCCTGGATGTGTTCCACTAAAGGCCTCAGCACGCCGTCAGCGTACTACAGGAAATCCTGCATCAGGTTGTCCGTTGCAAATAGATCATCCGCCTACTGGCGAAGAATTTTCGCTCGGTTGTGGAATTTGTCGGAATTTGCTTAGTTTTTGACGTTGGTGGATGAAGTACTTTTTTCAACCGGCTCCATTGTATTTTCTAATCAAGTGTTACGGTGCATGCTGCACAATGTTCTTGTTTGTAGTGTGAATTTAATGGTGACTTGTCGTCAGAAATTTTAGCTGGTGCAGTCTTGATCGCATGTCATTGTAATATTGTAATGAAACGAGAAGGCACATTTGAAATTTCTAAGGGTAGTCTTTAAATTAGTGCCTCTAACGTTAAAATGTGTTCATGTTAGTTATCATAGTGCAGTTTATCGTTTTGAAAAACTGAAGCTGTGTGTTTCTAATAACTGTACGATTAAATTAGCGGACAAAGATGCAACCGATGCCACATATATTGGAAATACTACTGTATGTTAGGGTGTATATGTATTACAGCTTATTTGCGGCTCTTTTGGTTGAACTTGTTATGGGTTGTGTTTTTTGTTATAGTATTTTATGTCTTTACTATTTTGCAGCTTGTAAAATCTGAATTTTTGTTTCGTTCGTCAAAACACTTTTTTAACATTTCGCTTCATGTCCTTGTCGTTTTTTTGCAGTTCAAGCTCTGGTAATACATTAGTATGTACCTAGAACCATCCAAATATTTTTTGTTTTAGCACTGTGAATTTCAACAGAGAATGCAAATTGAACTAACATGTCTGCGATTTACTTGTTTCATGTTGTGTACTGTGAAATATTTTGCTCGCTAACTTGTGATATTACAATATCACAGCAAAAGCTTATGTAGCTGTGATTACAGATCATTGAATAGTTTTTTGATAACCCGTATCGGTTAAATGACTTGTTAAAACGTTTCGCATTTTAGCCAGAGAATACCCATTAATTCCCAGGGTTCCGCGTCACCTGTGGACAGCCAAACATATGGACAGCAGTGTTGTGATTGCGAGGCTATTGCGTTTCAACAATTTATTTTGTTTTATCGTTAATTTGTACATAATTGATTTTTTAAATTATTTGTTAATATCGTTTTTCAGCACGTTCCAAATATATTGTTATTTTACGGTGCTATCATTAACCGTTGCAGTTTTTATATTGAGAAGTGATATACGCCGTTAGTGACCAATGTAACAACTCACCAACCGAATAGTAGCTTAATTTGCTGGTCGATTTAGTATGATCAATATCAGAAGGTTATCAGAATCACGGTTCACATTAAAATTCCGTTTCAAATCTAGTTCTGATTGTGATTGCAGATATATTTGGGATCGGAATAGTGCTTTTTCATCGTTTTTAACCTGTAATGGCAGTTATGTGCGGGGTTTGTCTGCAATTCTGTTCAGTGTATAACGTCCGGTAATTATATCGGTTCTCAACGCCCACTGCGTATGTGTTATATACGTATGGACATCAAAACGGAAACATACATAAACAATGCGTACATACGAACTCACAGAACACTCTGAAATACATAATATGTTGTTTTGGCGCATACTAATTAGATATAACCAGTCGCAGTGGGGCTACATGATTGAGCGAAGCTCGAACAAACGTAAGCAGTTAAGCTAATATGCAAATTAGTTATTAGCTAACTATTCATTCAGCGAAGCGAAACAGAGTTTCGCGAAGCGTTTTATGTTTTGTACTCTGGGGTCGAAAGGCCGTCTGTCCATCCGAAAACAATCTCAAGAACGGCTGAACCGATTTTGATAAACTTTTTTGTTTGAAAGCCAATTATCCTGGGGTGTTAACCTCGCATTGGGGTTTTACAATTTTACGCCGTTTATTAGCTACAGGCTAATTTGCATAATTAATTGAGCCTAAATTAGGACTTTATACATTATTTCACTAATTATTACAGTTAGAAGCAATCAAAATTAGACTTTTTAAACTATTCCAATAATTATTAGGGTGTCTGAAGGGTTTTTGGATGCGAGGAACCTGAGTAAATTGTTTACAAACCTCCAAAACCAATAAATGAATAGTTAGCTGATAACTAATTAGCATATTACCTTAATTGCTTACGTGTGTTTGAGCTTCGCTCAATAAATGTAGTCCCACCACGACTGGTTTATTGGTTTTGGAGGTTTGTATACAATTTATTTAGATTCCTCGCACTCAAAAACCCTAAAGTAACCAGCATAACTTGAGAAATAATTTAAAAAGTCATGATTTAGGCTTATTAATTAAGCAAATATGCAAATTAGCTATTAGCTAACAATTCGATAATCAGTTTTGAAGGTTTTTAGACGATTTATTCAGATTCCTCGCACCCAAAAACCCATTATTGCTGAAATCAGAGTGCTAGTAACCCTAATAACTAGTGAAATATTGCAAAAACGCCTAATTTAGGCTTATCAATTATGCTTATATGCAAATTATCTATTAGCCAACTACTTCATTATCGGTTTTAGACGTTTGTAAACAATTTATTGAGATTCCTCGCACCCAAAAACCTTCAATAACCCTAATAATTAATGAAATAATTTAAAAAGTTTTAATTATGTCTTGTCAATTAAGCTAATACGCAAATTAGCTATTAGCTACGTATTCAATTATCGTGTTGGGGGTTTGTAAACAATTTGTTCAAATTCCTCGCAACTAAAAACCCTTTTGTGTTGAATTTAGATTGCTTTTAACCTTAATAATTACTTGAATATGGTAAAAAACAGTATGGGCAGTTTCTTTGCACCCAAAAACCCATTTATGCTGAAAAAAACAGTCTGGGTAGATTCCTCGCACCCAAAAACCCATTTATGCTGAAATTAGATTGCTTGTAACTGTAATAATTAGTGAAATAATGTATAATTGGCTTTCAAACAAAAGAAGCTTGTCAAAATCGGTTCAGCTGTTCCTGAGATTCTTTTCGGACGGACAGACGGACGGAGGGACATCCACCTTTCGACCCCCAAGTACAAAACATAAAACGCTTCGCTAAATAAGACTTGGTATTTAAAAAGTATAGGTTTTAGGGTTGCGCTATACTTGACGTCCGCCGCAATCCATCACCGTGCGTCACCATAAGTTATCGTGCTCGAGTACGCTGTTTAGATTGCGATGTAAATTTCCTGTTCCGATTCCGGTATTAATTGAGTTCCATTTTGCAGCCCGATTAACGTGTACATTTCCTATTTAATTGCTAACTGATATTCCATACCTACCGACTTCTATGCTGCGTTTAATTACCAGTATTAACTCTTAATACAGCGGATTTGTTTAAAAACTATTTTACGTTTGTTAGGCGTTATACTACGTATATGTTTCCTGGCTGTTGCGTTTTGTATTTGGTTATTGTTGCATGTGCGTGCATAACGTATTATAGTAGAGGTCAGATCTTGTCGAGTAACAAACTGTACTTATTGTGAAGGCATCTGCTATGCAAAGGGTGCGGAATAGATGAACGAAACGGCAAAATGATTGTCATTTTATGTAAGGCACAGTCTTACGCTTTAGGTAAACCAAGACTAGGCTGTCAGGGTACTTTAAATAGCACTTAATGTGGGGGGGAAGTAAACAAGTACCATAAAACTCAACGTTTAATAATGTGCAAAAAATGTTCTCGCCAGTAATTAAACAGTGTTGATACGTTATACAGGATCCACTGTTTCGCAGTCATTAATTGCTTGTATGGTGTACCTATGTTCATCGTTGCATTGGGGTTTAGTACCAAACGGTGCATTGTCAGTTACGCTTACGTGGTTCCGCAATATCACTTTATACATATTTTATACGTATTATATATCATATGCTTTTGCAACATTGATTTATTGTGATTTGTTTATTGCTAGTTAAACCCATATATTTCTGCATACAACGCCATCGCTGAGATAAAAAGCACAAGCCAGACATGGAAGTATGGGATAAGCGCCCATTATGGGGCAATCGGTAGATTAATTTCTCACAGTTTTGAAGTTTTTACCTCTAATCTATGCTGAAATTCTTTGTGCAGACTGACTATATATATCTGACATTCTTATAGTTTGTCGATTTTTTGGCCTGTAGCTTGCTAATTCAGTTTAGAACTGTACTCGATGAGAAAAGATAAACGAAACTGTTTGCATGGAGAGGTTTGAAATAATGGGCTCGTGGACTTAGTGGGAAGGTCGAAACCAAGGTTTCATCCATTTTTGGTGCAAAATATTCGGCACTCCGCACAGCAAATCTTGTACCTTTCCCAAGTGATTGTCGGTTATGTTTACATTCAATTGTGCTGCATCCTGATAATCTGTTGCATAATACGAATAGCATAATGTATTTTTTGTAGATTGTGACGTGATTGTTAACGTTACCGTGTTGATGACGTGATGTTTTACATGATATAGTAAGGAATAAAACCCATGTTAATTTGTTCTAAGTACATAAAAATGAGCGGCTGAGAAAGTGGGATGACAAGTTTTTCCGCTGTTCTAGAATTTCTCCGCCTAAAATTGTTCTATCTGCCAATGCTTTCAAGAAATTTGACTGGACTCATCCCGCTGCAGACACATGACGTTATTGACATTAAACCCGTTATTTGATCTACTCCTTTAGGCTCGTCAAATCACGAACCAAAAGGCTATTAAAGCGTTAGGAATATGCTTATGCAACTGTTACCGCCTTCTTCTATAGTCGATCAACGCAAAGCTGGCGCCTGCGTGATTTCTTAATTAAGAGAGATCTATTCATAGCTCAGACTAAGTACTTATAAGTATTGCTTAAAGCCCGATTTGTTGTTAGCACAAGTAAATTTTCACATATCTGCTCAACTACAACAAACAAAATAATTTGTTTACTTTTAGAGAGCTCTGTGGTGCAAAGAAATATCACCAAAAAGCAGAAACACTAAACAAACATGTTTTCCGCAGCTTGTGAGCTATACATATATAGACAATCCCACGAATTCTTGCTTGGGAAAACATACCCAGCCTTTCTAAACCCGACGCAAACAAAAACATAGTTGCTACAAACACACTTAAAAATTGACACACTGTCGAATTGAAGACACCGAACTATGTTTTCACATCCACGTTGGCATTAAACTTGGAAGATCCATAAAATATGTAATTGGCACCCAAAATATTTCTGCCGATCGCCTAATTACTGACTAGTATATACTTCGACAGAAAATTTATGGTCAGTCGCCAATTGGCGCCTATCATGTTTCAACAAAAAACCCCGTTGAGGACAAACCTGACAAATGTTACGATGTATAAAAGAGGTTTACTGTATTGACCCGAACAAGAGGGGGTCCCCATTTTGAGTCCGAATCAATAGGAGTCCGTATCCCTAAGTTTGTTTGCTTGAAAAACCAGACAGTGGTATTGCGAAATGATAATATATACTTCGATGAAGTTGGATTAGTTTTCATTTATACTATACTGTATTGACCCAAATAAGAGGGGGTCCCATTTTGGGTCAGAATCAATAGGAGTCCGTATCCCTAATAACAGTCCGTAAGCGGATCGAGTCCATAAACCCTAATTAGAGTCCATAAGTGTCAATTAGCCATAATTGTAGCACATAAATGACTCCAGGACCAAATAATTTGAGTTCGAAACTTTAAAGCGTACTTAAATTTTGAATGTACATTCCTAAGTATAACCTTGTATTATCGCTCAAGGTATTGACACAAGACAAATAAACGTTTAATTAAACGGATAATTGCAGTGTCGGATATATATCCGTAACGAAGGGTGGGGGAGCGTGGGTTGAAAATAAATAACAGTCCGTAACCGAATAACAAGGGGGGTACCCTCTGGAGAGGCCATATAAATATCAGTCACCCCCTCTTATTCGGGTCACTACAGCACTTACAAAAACACTACAAAGTGTTGCTCAAACACCTGGTTTATAACATAGGTCTATAACACAGTTTATAGCATACATAAGTTAAACTTTGAAAGTTACGACAAGAAAACTATATCGTTGCAAATAATTATGGGTTTCTTGACGGCTCAGTGATCGCTTCGAAGTATTTTTGGAAAAGTGAAGTTCTCTATATTACTTTCAACCTGCACAAACAACAAAAAAGGTTTGTTTTAAAAATAACCTTCGGCGATTTAATTTAAGGGCATTCCACTTGTTTCCCAATAATTATATCAGTAAAACCAAAATACGTCGTCCTCGTTATATTCAAGAAAAAGGGGGTCAATTCTATGAAAAAATTATATGCACGCGGGCAATGTATAAATACATGGGGGTTGTCCTCAACATTTTGGACATTTAACTGTTCGCAATACAAACATAAATTGGTGCGGTCTGTAAAATGCGCCAGTCTATTGTTAGTCAATATACACCTATGTCTTAGTTTAACGACAAGGACTCGCATCTTGCCATCAACGCATTTGGAACCCATTCCCATAATTTTTTAATATAGTTAATAATATCAACACCCAAATATTCTGCCCAAAAAAGATCCCGGGGTTTCATATCACTTTTATACCGGTGAGAGATCCATAAATCATAAACATATTTAGCCTTTACATTTTTATTGACAAGTTTATTGCCAAATATCCAACAAAATTCGCCATCTCGTCGGAAACCTGACTCCAGCACAGCTAACCGTATCTCTTTATAAACGATGGGGACATTCTTTGCCATTGTTTCTTGCAGTGACAAACGTTCTACTTGCAGATAAAAATGACAAAACATCTTCTCCAACTAAGTATTTCTTTAAAATTCAAGACACGGATATAAAGCATTAACCTATTTACCTTGATCCGTATGCTCACATCAGGTAAGCCGACCCATCCATTCTTTCCATTCAAATACAAGGATTTTTGTTTAATCAAATTCACTTTTTATAAATTTGTTTAATTAAGCCTTGTTGTGGGCATATTAGCATACCAACGTAGTTCAATGAACACAAATAATATACCACAATATCATGAACCCTTGCATAAATAGAGATACCATGTGGTAGTATCCTGTCAGAGAGTTTATTTAATGATACAGCTGTGCTCGACCAATTTTCCTCCAAGTCAAATGCGAGGTTCAAGTTACCGATTGTGCGCTTTGAACCTGTTTTGCTTGGAACCTGTTTTGTCACCTACCCATAGCAGAAGATAGAAACAACCTATATTTATAGGTTGTGTTATCTAGCTACTACCCATATGGGTACCTTACGTTTGTAGCTATGGGTAACTGGTCTCCGGTTTCTTACCCATATGGGTACCTTGCGATTGTTTTCACAATATTTATAGCTAGCGTAATTTTCTAGATTTTTATGTGCAACATTTTATTTTCTGTTGGTATCCATATGGGTAACAAAAAGTTAGTGTGTACCGCTATGGGCATAGTGACAAAACAGGTACCAAGCGCGCAATTGACTACGTGAACCCCGCAAAATCCAAATGCATTTGCCCAAAGGCCAAAATTTTTTAATTTTTGTTCGACAGTGTTGAAAGTCTGTCGATTTCATACGGTGGTTTCAACAGAGCGATCAAGCATAAACTCAAAAAAAATGTTTATATATATATTTTCAAACAACCGTCAAAACACTAAGAAAGTACTATTCTCTCATTTACACATAAATTTCGTAAATAAAACTATACAAATAGTTGATAAAGATACTTTTAAATAAAAATAGACTGCAGTTGCAAATTGTTAAAAACGCTGCATATAAATTTGCCCAAGCTCGCAAGCGCTGTGTGAAATGCTTGCAATAATTTCCAAACGTTGACACATTAGCCAACACTTTTATACGCAAATACCTAAACGTAGCATCAGTGGCAATCAAAAATATTAAATTCTGCGAGAAACGAAGTCGAATAGACATTTTTTACCATCCCATACTAACTGGGCAGTAAATCGACCTAGCAAATGTCTACAAATTTACGTTATTATTAGATTCTAACGGTTGTGTTGAATTATAATGTTCACCAAGTTGATACGCATGCCGGTAATAAACTATTATAATACGTTTCGCACCAGCTTTAGGAGCGTTAGAATGAACTAAATGCTCGCCGATAATTAGCGGAGGACCGTCCGCTTGTACTACTTCAATAGGTTGCTGTAATACCTCAGACAAAGCACGCAATTCAATTTGACCACCCCACACCGTAGATAATTCAATTAGCGAGCAATAGCGTTCATATTCAGTATCGTCCGCTGACTGGTCGTCGCTTTCACATACAAACGGCTTAAACGTGTCAGGATTGCAACGTAAATATTCAGCAGCTTTACATCTTAAATTAGCTACACTAATTGGCGTCGACTGCGAAGCACCCGGTTTAACGAGCAGGTCGTGTACAGGGTACAGCGTTAATTGATGAACTAGTGAAGCATACAAACAGTTTCCGTCCGGTTCAACTTCATAAACCCGAAGCCCTCTATCCCTCAGTTTCCGCTCTATGCAAACACGTTCCTTTTCTTTCGCGCCAGTTTTATTTAACTGTTCTTGCTTGGCAATTTCGCGTTCTAATTCTCGTGCTTTAGTATCTATCTTGTTTCGACGCTTTTCTGCCCTCGAGATTTTTGTGGAAACTGAGACTTTTAGTCCATTGCAAACGTTGGATGCCGTTTCAATGCTTACTTCATGTTCCGGACCACACGCGGTACCTGAATGAAGCACTTCAGAACTGCTTTCATTTTTCGTTAGCGCAGAGCCATTGTGTTTCAAATTGTTCAATTGTTGTTGCAATCTCTCAATTTCGTTGACCAATTCAGATTTCCGTTTTTTGTTTTTTGGCATCGATTTCTTTAGTTTTGTTATTTGGCACATAATTTCTTTGTATTGTTGGCCTTTAGTGTTGCTGTCTGCTGCTCCCCGATTTTCAGGTACACACTCAACGCAGTCTTCCATTACTGTATTATGTATATATGTATATACGTTACTGAAAAAATAGACGTTATGATTAATTTTTCAATTAAAATATATCAGTACGCAATTATACTAAGCTTGAGAACCAAGTTTATGCTCCACTGGAAAAACTATTGGCAAAATTCCAAATTACAAAATCAAAATATCTTTACAAAAATTTCGTGAGTGAAACAGGCTAGCTTCTTCCCTAAGGCTTTGTTACAACAGTATAACACAATAACAGTTTTGCTGGTTGAAGGTTTAAAACTGACCATTGGAACAAAGTGGCTAAACAATACCATTGTATATGCTACGAACACCAAGACAGTGTACCAGGGTGCAACCGGAATCCCAGTTCCGGCATTTGTCACCTTACGGTTCCGGTCCGGTAATTTTCTACCACAATTAAACGCGGTATTAAATTTTGGTCGGTGGAAATTAAGATATTTTACTAAAAATGACAATAAAAATCAAATAGAGTTCATTATCATAGTATGGAAACCTTGACAATCACCGAAAATATACCATCGAAAGTAGATTTCGCTTCGGTGGATTCTGGAAATCTGAAATACAGCAGATAAAGTGAATACCTATCTCCAATTGGGGTTATTTTACCAATAATAGTGCAAAAAAAGAAAATTAAAATGAATTTTTCGGTGGCATGTATTTTTCTCTTTCCGGTTCCGGTTCCGTTTCCAGTAATGGTAAATTGTACTTCTGGTTGCACCGTGCTGTGCACCTGTGCAAAAACACGCTCTGGTCAAACTATCGTAAGAAAGACACTGTAAGCATATGAGAAATGCTTGCACTGGTGCATATGCAATAAATGCAATAAACATTGTGTGGTATGCGTGTCGGCAGTATACGGCCGACAATAAACATATAGTCCACGATAGAAACAGTTGGACAAGTGGGCTGTGTGGCGCAATGGTAGAATATTCGCTTAAGGATCCGTATGCTGAGAGTTCGGTCCCCGCTCTGGAGGCCCGCTTTCCCACCTGCTTAGTTAAAAGCTCTGAAGTCCCGGTTCCAACCTAAACTGACACAGGAACCACACTGTGAGCGCAATGGTAAATTGCTGCGCTTTGAACACGGCATGCAGTCGAAAATAGGGTGGATGGTAAAGGGACGAGCTTGTTGAAAATTGGGGCATGTATATAAGCATGACAGGCTTGTCCTGGTGCATGTAGGGGGCTGTGCCAATCTTAAACCCTATTTCAAACTAAGTATAAAATCGAGTCTGCTGCGTGGCCGTTAAATAATATTGCATATGAAATCGGGCTATGTTTGCTAATAACGACATAACTAGACTATGTCAGCATCCTATGGATGCCTCGGTTGTTGTTGTCCTTGTTGAGTATTGTTGTTGTCCTTGTTGAGTATTGCTGTTGTTGTGTGTTGCGCGGCTTGCGGACGCCCAAATTTGGGTGTCGGCCGGCATGCAAATAAGATGGAGACACCCAGGCGGTAGCCAGAACAGCCGGGACCGGAATCAGTATCAGATATGCCATCAAACAATACGCGGCATTTCGTAATAATTTTATTTCTGTGCATAGTTTACTTAATTTTGCGGAATGTTTCGGAACATAGTATTTTGCTCAAGAATTGGAGTAATTGGAATCTAAGTTTTCCAAGGTGACTGAAATGTGAAGAAAAGCGCAGATGTCCTAATCACCAACTCCGCGTTTAAGTCCGTATTTCAATGACACTACTTCGATCACGTTTAATAAAGCAGCCGTATTTCCCCTTTTAAACCCCCCAAACACCGTATTCTTAACTACCAAGCTGATTCCTTGCTAAGTGCCGAAAGTTCCTTTGTTAGGTGCTTTCCGCAAGTCCACGATGATGCCTTAGACTGACAATATACTAAGTCACTAGCTCACAAAGAACAAAACCAATGTAAACTATCAAGGGACAACCAAATCCCAAACTCCGCGAAACTTTCCCCAAACCGCTACACAAATCCAGCGTTATACCCAGAAAACAAGCCAAAACTAGCCCCGCTAGAATTGACTAACCCCCAGAAAACTCCACAAACTCCCAAGATCCCCGTTACAACATTCCCCAGTTACCCCGGAAAAACCCTGGTACTGCCCGTTGCCTCCGCGTACTGTGCGCTCAATTACCAAAGCTCCTTAATGCCGGTGCACCGTAAACTCACATTGAGCTACCGTGACAATTATCCAATTACTATTCCGATAAGTCTAAGTCTCCCAAAGCTCCCTATGCCAAATGAGTCAAAGTAAACTCGCTAATTAACACGAACTCCAAACGCAATAGCTCGCAAAAACAATGCCACAAATCATAGCTCGAAAAATGTTACAATGATAACAATATGTCAGCCCCCAATTTCCTAGCTATGGGATTACGCACCATAAGCCTGCAAAATAACATTATTTAGTGGCCACGCAGGCCCCAAGTGCAAGTTTCATTGCGGCGCAGCCACCACGCATAATTTTAACAATTTTACCCTTCCTGGCAACGCCTGAGCCTAATTTAAGTTCTAAGAGAGACTAGGTGGAGCCAAGGACTCCCTTAAGGTGTGGTATGATGAGTACGGTTTCAGTTTTAATATTTTAGTTTTTAGATTGAAATGTGATTAACAGTGGCACAGCCATTTACATATTGTTGTATTTGGGGTTGGGCATTGCGCCGGAAACATCACAGTATTTATATACTGGCGCTGACGGAATAAGTGGAATTTGAGAGAATTCGGGGATTTTGGGAAAAATCTAATGATTCTAACAGGTTAGTCTCACAATTTTTAAGCAGAATAAGCCATTCTAACGGGGTTGGTTTGGCAAGAAATTGGTGTAATTCTAACGGGGTCAAGATTGCACGGTTGTTCGGGAATTTTATTATATTGGCATTATGGGTGGGTCAGTAAACATATATACAGCCGCGTCACTAAATCGCAGCGATAAGCATAACATCGAGAGAAAGCGACATTAAGTTGTCATTTGGGGCCTTTAAACTAGCAAATCATCAACTTCTCACAGCCTGGTGTGGAGAAGTGAACAGGAGCTTTTTTATTAAAATTTCGTGTTGCTCTACACTTAGCAGCTATTTTCATGGTACAATTGAAAAAATTAATAGCAACACTTTTAATTAACCTCAATAGTAAACTTCAAATAAACGCCTCAGCAATCATATCTCCCTAGCTAAGCGGTTATCGTAGTAATAGAACTACACACTTGTATAAAAAAATCTAAGGACAAAAAGTAACCCGCTGAATTACAGTCGCTTCTACGAATGTATTGCATGGTGCCTCAAGATTACGGTTACATTATGTGATCTTCTTATTTCGCAGCTGCAATCCATCAAACAACGATAGAGCACGAAGTTTAATACATTAACAGGTGACATAAAACATTGTGACATCATCGATTTATTATCATTAATCATATTTACATCTTGATGCAAAAAGTTTCAAGCTGAAATCAGAAATGTTGCCTACTGCTATCGTTTTAAGTAATGTTCATATCATTTCATCACCAAAAAATTTCTGATTCTGTAAATTGTAAGGTAAAAACCTTATTTTATCACAAAAAATTCTGAGGGAAAAATTAAGGACCTTATCTTTTTCACAAAACATTTTCTGTGGAGAAAAATTGTAAGGTAGGCACCGTACCATTGTATCACAAATACGTTTCTGATGAGGGGCGAACGCTTCCCTCCCCCCGCGCCTTCCTCTGGATCCGCTTGTGTTGCAACTCACAGATTATTGGTATATTGACCCGAATAAGAGGGGGTATAATAACAGGGGGGTCCCCATTTTGGGTCTGAATCAATAGGAGTCCGTATCCCTAATAAGAATCCGTAAGCGGATAGAGTCCCTAAACCCTAATTAGGGTCCATCAATGTCAATTAACCCTAATTGTAGCGCATAAATGACTCCAGGACCAAATAATTTGAGTTCGAAACTTTAAAGCGTACTTAAATTTTGAAACCTTGGATTATCGCTCAAACTGTTGACACAAAACAAATAAACGTTTAATTCAACGAATAATTACAGTACCAGATATATATCAGTTACGAAGGGCGACGGAGCCTGGGTTAAAAATAAATAACAGTGCGTAACCGAACAACAAGGGGGTAACCCTTGGACAGGCCAAATAAATATCAGTCGCCCCTCCCCCTCTTATTCGGGTGACTACAGTATGTCTAAGGATACGCCGAGATACGCCAATCAGTACGCAGAACAGACGCACGCAAAACCTGGACATCGGTCTGTTTTCCTGCTATTCGATTGGACGTTTTGCGTGGGAACGTTTATTTTGTTTATATTGTCTCACGACTGATTGAAATGTATGGCAAGTACTTAATTTGCAACCACAATACCGTTTGTTGATGTTTTGTTTTGTGCTCCAAAAAATATAAAATTTTCCGACCCTGGACCATGCGGGCAGGGCTCGCACCGAAGTGGACGAACCCGAGTCGTGCATGGGCCCTAAAAACCGGGTTAGTTGTATCCCTGTTACAACTGGAGTAATACAAATCACAGATAGAGGTCTACAGAGTTTGTAAAAACCACAAACATTTTCAGTAAATAATTGCACAAAGAGGGATTTTCAAAAAAGATTTGACAACTATAAAAATTTGTTCAAACTTACGATGTTAAATTCGCTTCTTGCACAATTTTGCGTTGTGAGGCTTGTAATTTTTGCGCACTTCTGGTAATGAGACAGTTGTTTTTCGCTTCCATTGAAAGCTGATGTTCGCTGTTCTGCTTCAGGATATATGTACTGTATTGACCCGAATAAGAGGGGGTCCCCATTTTGAGTCCGAATCAATAGGAGTCCGTATCCCTGATAAGAGTCCGTAAGCGGATCGGGTCCCTAACCCTAATTAAAGTTCATAAATGTCAATTTACCCTACTTGTAGCGCATAAATTACTCCAGGACCAAATAATTTGACTTAAACTTTAAAGCGTACTTAAATTTTGAAAGTACATTTCTAAGTATAACCTTGTATTATCGCTCAAGCTATTGACGCAAGACAAATAAACGTTAAGAGGGCACCCTCTGGAGACGCCAAAAAATATCAGTCCCCCTCTTATTCGGATCACTACAGTAAACTGGAAAGAGATCTGATAAAAACTCGAAGAAACAAACTATCGTTTGCGTTATAGTTTTGATGTCAAAAATTTGTCATAATTACGAATAATAGGCAGTGTAGTTTGTATAGGAAGGTCATCCGTTACTGTATGGCCATTAGCATACCGCAGAAATTATATAATTAAGTAAAAAAGTTAGCCACTTTCTGTTAGGTATTTCATAATTGGTTTAGTCGTTACATATTCGTTCAAGCCTCGACTATTTCGAGCAATATGTAGTCAAACTGTAAGTTTTTCTACAGGCTGGCCATGCAATATGCTGAACTACAAGAGATATACATAGATTTCATTGTAACCTCAGCGAGTTATTTAACTTCCGGCGTGTTTTCGCCACAACAAACTGTTACCTGGCCATTAGCGTCCGCGTCCGCCTGCCACAAACATGCGCCAAAATTAAGGAGTCCCTATAATACCTATGAGCCCCTAATGTAGGTCTGTCTTTTCGCTCGCTTCCGTTCGTATACGCTAAATTTTAACACAAAACGATTGACGTTTTGCACTATACTCTATTATAAAATTTTTTATCACATAAATTCTCTTTAGAGAAGGCCCTGACATATCATTTGTATGATTCGATTGTGATTTTCGAAATTATCTTGCGCCATAAGCAAGCAAAGTTGTCTGGCATAAAATCGACCTTAAACTCCAGCTCTGGCAGACTTTTCGCCGTATGTTCAGGCCATTTCTATAGGAAAATTTTTCGTATTTTTGCAAATGTTGTGCCATTCAGTGAGTTTGTCTGGAAGCATAAGAGAATATTGTAACCACTAATTGCCGAGTTAACACCCAAATTTGTGACAACAGCAGATTAAGGGTTGTATCATACTTACCGCTCGCCAGCGCTTTTAACCATAAAATTTGTTTATTAAAAATTGTTGCACGCTACCAAATATATTTTGCCCATATATATTTTTGTTAGCAGCGCATAAAGGCGCGCGGTGGCGTCCGGCGGCGTCCAGAGCACAATCCTTATGGTTGTGCTATACTTTACTGTGTCGGACGCCGCAGCACGCCGCCGCGCTTCGGCCGCACGCTGCCACGCACCGCCGGATATGACCGCGCGCCGACGCACGCCGGCTGTACGCCGCCACGTGCCGCTATACGTTGGTAACAAAAACACAGACAAAATGTGCGACAATTTTTGATAAACAAATGTTATTATGACACGTGCCTGCGTGTGGCGAAGTCCGGCGGCGCGAGACGCAAATAGTGCAACCCTTAGTTTTAAAATTAGCAAAATCAACATCATTTTCGGTATATACCCAATTTTATTTCACTTCCGGTTGCGGCTCTGGCAAATGTTGCTGTCCTAGACGACTACGTTCATTTTTTGTCACCTCCGGTTGTCCTCTTATGCGTAATGTGAGAGGCGGTTCTATAAACAGTATTTCAATTTTGGTTTATGAAACAAAATAGAAAACAAATTACATATGTAGGCAGTTGGTTTTTCACCTGTTTGAATTCAGTTGCCTAAAACACCTATCGTTAAACGCTTATACTATAAATAGGAAGAAATATATACTAAAGCAATGTATGGAACAAATAAATAAGCAATGAAAGTGTAATGACTTCCTACTTAAAATCAAGATTTTCTATCTTTACCGAAACTTCGAACCCTGTATTAAGATTCAGACAGGGCCGTAGCCTGCTTACCTTGCTAGGGTGGCTAAAAATTTATCAGGAGGGGCATTCAAGGGCTTTTGATGACTTGCAAGCAAAGTTGGAAATTTTCTAGGGAGGGGGGGGGGCAAAATTTTTTCAGGGGGGCTGCCCCCCTGACCCCACCTTGGCTACGGGCCCGGATTTAGAATATTTTACATTCCGTCTGCATTATACATTTTCGATTGAGTTTTTTGATATAAATATATACCAATGATTTTGTTGCTGATTAATTTTTATGCTTTTTATAACAAAGCAGCCGAGAAAACAATTCTTTTGTATAGTTTATCCTTTAATACAATGCCGTATTCGCGGCAATTTTTTATTTCACCCTTTATCACATGAATATTTTCAATTTAATAGATTCGATCCCCAGTCTCGAGGGTTAGAAGCGTTCACAATGACAACTGAGCTATTATCTCACGACATGTGGAGATTTTGCACTGCGCATGTATGTAAGAATTGTTAGCCAATGTAAAGAACAGGGGCGGAACAGTGTTATAAGCATATTCCTCAGCCTAGCCTAAGCCAAAACCTAAGGCAAAGCGTAAGAATGAGTTATTCCTAAGCCTAAAGCCTAAAGCGTAAGCCTAAGCCAAGCAAAAAAATAGTCGACAGCTTAAGCTACTCTATTCGAGTCCAACACAAAAACGTTCCTCCCCTGATCTTTGCATGGGCTGAATTAATAAACACTACTCACAGTGTCTGCATTTCTCGTATTATTTCTACTTTTAGTTGCTTATAGTATACTCTGAGCGAAAGACAAACAAGCCGCTTTTTTTGTTCTGTCAACTGTATTTTCTATTAAGGTTTTTCTATAAAGCCTGAAAAACTTGAGTAGTAAATCTGTCTGCCAGTGATAGATAGGCCTCCAATTTTGATTAGAGGAAAAGTCAAAAAAATTTTCTAAAGCGTACCATTTTTGGGAAAATTGGGCTTGCCGGCATTTTACTGGAAAATGTCAGCCTACAAATTATTAAGGACAAATATTTCTGCACGGAATGGCGATTCTGCAGTGCAAACTTTTCGTATTGTGGCTGTGGTCCTGTCAAACCAGGCAGTGACAACGCTAACAATTGGTATTGGTAAAGTAAAAGACTTGTACACTGTAAAAATGGGGAGTCCAATTGACTCTCTCGGAAACAGGCTTTTCCTGACTACACAAACTGAGTCAAATTTGAATCCGCCAGAGTCAAATTCGATTCATTGTTGACTCTGGCGGAGGCAAACTTTACTCAGTTTGTGTAGTCATGAAAAGCCTGTTTCCTAGAGAGTCAATTTGACTCCCCATTTTTTACAGTGTATATGTAAAATTTGATTTTTGTTTGTTCATTCTTAAATTTAGGTTTTTGCATTATACTTTCAAGAACTGCCTAAAGCTCACTGGTTCATGGTGCACTGAAGCTCCGGTTATCATATTACCAAACATTTACGTTTTACGTAAGCCCTTTGGCAACATTCATGAAGCTAATAAAGATAAAATAAGAAACTTTTTCTTGAAATTGCAAGACTTAAGCCACGAACGTTGCGTAAATTGTTTATGGACACATACATATAACAAGCATTGACACGGATACTATTAATATACCGGTGTGAAACTTTGAACAAAAGACAGTATATATAGCACAAAATTGTAAGCACATGCTTATTAGTATTATTACCAGTATTATTGTGTTAAACCTAAGGCATTGAAGAATAACTGCTCAAATGGAAGATTGTTTTGTAACTCATATCATTGATTTCAAAGTCGCCACCAATTCTACGAATTTTTTCAAGGCTTTTGGGCAAATCGTGCTAAAAATTAACTGTTCTAACTAAAAATAAACAGTTAACCAAACATTAATCAACCGGTCAATACACTGTTGATTTCATCTTTGCTGCGATACAGACAATTTTCACTCTTTTCCCCGTGTGTGTTCTTCCACGAATACCGATTTCCTACGTTTTTTATTGCAATGCTGCAATCTGAATTTCAATTTTATATCTTTCGAAGTGAAAAATAATTATTTTCAATGGAATTGCGAGAAATTATATATACTTCAATAACTTGACACAGTTTTGCATATTTGAATAATTACAAAAATTCCTATTACCTTACATGACCGTGCGATGTATATATTTCGTAAGCCAAATTGTTCCAAAGCCAGTACGAAACTTGCAGTTTGGTCTAAAGCTAAGCTGCTTTTTAAAAACCTGCTCATTCAGTTTGATGTGACAGAAACCATTAACTTACAATAACCCGCGTTGGTTCTGGATTATTGTTATCCGAATGTATATTAAACTTATTGGTCGCTTCGCTCGCGAATTCTCACCAATTAAAGGATCAAAATAAGGGAATATAGAATTGAAAGTGACATGTGATTTAATATACATACGTAAGCTTCTCACCACGCTCAAGAGGTTTCAGCGATTTAGGTTCTCAATGTCAGAAAACCACTAAACTAACACTTAGAGAAAGATTTGGTTATTTCTGGCTATTTCTGAGTTAATAACAGTAAACATTAACTCACTTACACGTGAAATAATTATGGGGTAGTTAATTAATTAACTCGGACAGAACTCGGGGTTCTGAAAGGCCTTATTCAAAGCTCTGACCTCTGAGTGAATTTTACTCATTCTGAGTTAAAATCGGCTCACTGAAATTTACAGTGCAGGAGTCAATACAAAAAACACATCAGGCTTCTCTAGGTTGCCCCGATTATGGGATTTTCTTTACCATTTTGTTAACCGTTATTTTAATTCTTGATTTACTATGTTTTAGCTCTTGGTCGAACAGATCCCAGAAGTACATTTGCGTTTATCGAATTTCCTCTAACAAAACCATTTAAAACTAACATTTGTTTTGGAATAGGTATATAAGTACACTAAAATTGCAATGAGTTTATAATTGATCGATTCGACGGAAAGTTAGCTATTTCTGAGTTAATAACAGTAAACTGCAACTCACTCTGAGTTAAATTGATTCTCACTCTGAGTGGAGTTGATTCCGGGAAAATTGGTTAATTTAATCAGAATGAGTTGAATAAACATTGTTCTGATAGTGCTAACTGAAAGATTAAGTAATTCAACTCATTCGGAGTTAAAATCAACTCATTGGAATTTACAGTGTACCAAAAACGCGAGCGTTTGCTCGCTCGTTCCGTTCGCGAAGATTTTGTCAACTTTTCCATTATACTAAAATACGTTTAGTTAAATTTCGGAGGCTACGTTTCAATTTTTACACAGATATTACTTTTGTAAACGAGTTCCAAATGATTTAGAACATTTTTGCATGTTTACATTTAAGCGGTAAGCTTTTTTTAACTATTTATAAAGAAACTTCACTGAACGAACCCGTAGCTCGGAACCTTCCCATCAATTGATGTCCCTTACTGTAGCAACTTTTTAGTCACTAAAATTTATAAAATTCAGTATATAAACGAATATTGAACATAAACTGTTTATTACTAAATAATGTTGGCATTCATTGATAGAAAAACGCAACCTACCACACTACTGTTTCGTGTTATGGTTATTTATATAGCCGCGTTTCCATTGTTACCGATTGCATTGTTCAAACCGGCCAACTGCAGCCAAGTATCAAAATTATCTTTAGCAACAATTAACAATAATGACAAAAGCAATATTCAAAAGCGAGTATTTCTCAACAGTAATACTTGGTTTTGGAAACCAGCAGAAAAAGAAAGCAACGACGCGGACAACGTTTATGACGAACGAAAACTATTTATGAAATGGTTTTTTCATAATGGTATCAATGAACTCATCCGAATTCATAACGTTAGTGATCCTATGCTTTCAGTAAATAATGTATGAAATTGTGCATGTGTTTCAAACTGTAGCAACATTGTGTTGGCATACATGGCGGGTCCTACAAACTGTTCTTCTCAGTTTTAGAAGCGTCTGCAAGGGGAGGCATAGAAGGGATATTTATTGAGACGGCCTGGAGGCCGTCTCTTTTAAAAGCACTTTGTTTCCGAGGTACCTATTTCAGAATGTTGAATACATTTAAAACCGTTAATATCTAGTCGTCTGACCTCTTTTCTGCTTTTCAGCATAGCTATCTTGATTTAAAAATAGTTTAACGAAATGTGGTAAAAACTTGTTGTGGTTTCTGCTTAGAATCAATTTTTGTATTCTTCATACAGCCATATCCTTGTAAAAGTGAAAATAAAATAGTTTTGGCGAAATTAAGAAAAGCTAGGTAAAAATTTATATATTCTTCAAATGTACGATTTTTTGAAATAATGACCTATTTTGAAAACTTACTCCTAACATATATTTTTTAAATCTTGTTTCCAACATTATTACGTTTCATTGTGCAAAAAACTATTTTTGGTCAAGCAAATTTATCTTAATAGTTATCGTGGTATTTTTAAAATTCAGGTAAGCCTCGAAGGTTACGGAATAATGCACATAAATAACGATGTTATCCGGTCCAACCCGTACTGTTTGTGCTTTGTTTACCTGGCAGTGGTAAATGTCATTTATTCAGGACAGGCGTACCCCGTCTCACTGTCTCTTTTAGGGGCTGCTTGTATATGTCTGTTTTTATATATAATATATGTAAGTATATGTCATTTTACGCCCGGCCTCAGATAGCTTTACTTAAATAGCCTTGTTCCGCAATAACCGCTGAGCTATCGAAAACAAAACTTGCCCAAATTGAAGGCTGAGTCAGAAACAATAATTTTCAGTTCGTCGCCGACTATACAATAGTAACAACAAAGAATAAGTAACCTTCGCAGTTTTTGTCAGCCAATATATCCGCTAGAACTTTAAATATTGATTTGCCACAATCCTAACTTTACATCCTACTCCTTTAGTCAAAGCACAGTAGGCATCTTGCCATCGCAAAAATTCCAATGCGAGTAATGTATATCTTTCATAAAAATTCTACTGCGCATGCACAATACATATCGTCATATCTATTCATAATTTCTTGATCGACACGAAAAACAGCCATTTTAACAGGTTTTAAACTTCTGGATCGTAAAAGTCGTTAATTTTGGTTTACATAAAGGTTATGCCTTCCTGAATGGAAATTCTGGCTACGCCCATGCTACGTATAGAACTACTCAGTCTCGATTGCAAATAGTGCACAGTACAGCTAAAACAACAACCTGTATCCCAAATTGAATTTTATTCCAGGATATTTAATGGAACTAAGGATAGCGATTTGCGCGGATCTGGACAACTTTACAGTGTGGAAGTTGCGGATATACCAAATGCCGCCAGAGAGATTGGTGTTAATGGCAGGACAGATATATATACACATGACGGCAGCACAGTAATCTTATGCCGACAATAATGCTTAATATTTATAAGCAGATGATTAAGTAGGATTGTGTAGCTCATTGTTTTGAGCCATTCAGAACCCATTCCTATTTGAATTTACTTTTGCTATATAAACTAAACGTTCTCTATTTCCTTATAGTTCCTGTTCCATTTAAGTACATCTGCTCACAGGAGTGTACATTACAATGAGATTTTAAAGCAGTCCAGTTGGAGCAACAAAAAAGAAACACTTCCCCCACAAGTGTGAGCTTAAACCCAAGCTGAAACCTGTTTATGTCTACACTCATTCTAAGCCTAATTCCAAGCCTATTAGCCTAATTCTAAATCAATTCTAATCATAAGCCTATTTCAGGATCTAATTCAAAGCCTAAGTAAGCTTAATTCTAAAGCCTATCCCTAATTCAACAGCTAAGCCTAAATTCTAAACGCCTAAGTTATGCTACGATTTTAAATTTTCGGAAAACATGAAAAAGAAATCATATATATATTGCAAAAGCACTGTGTACTGAAGGCTTTTGTAGTTTTCGAGTCTTGTTTTAGTTCATTAAACATCATCGCGGTCATTCAATAGGAACTTTTCTTCCATGCTAACCCGCACTTGAACAATGAAAATTAGGCTGACAAAAAATAAAGTATATCATACACACTTATTCTATACGCTGTAAAAGTGAGCGCGGTTTAAATTTAATTATACGCATCGAATAGCATACAAACTTTGAACCCATTTTGTTTTAAAATTCGAAAATTACCTTCAATCTTGTTACGTACTGTATTGACCCGAATAAGAAGGGGGAGGTAATAATAGGGGGTCCCCATTTTTAGTCCGAATCAATTGGAGTCCGTATCCCTAATAAGAGTCCGTAAGCGGATAGAGTCCCTAAACCCTCATTAGAGTCCATAAATGTCAATGAACCCTAATTGTAGCACATAAATGACTGCAGGACCAAATAATTTGAGTTCGAAACTTTAAAGTGTACTTAAATTTTGAAAGTACATTCCTAAGTATAACCTTGTATTATCGCTTAAGCTATTGACACAAGACAAATAAACGTTTAATTGAACGGCTAATTGCAGTACCGAATATATATCAGTAACGAAGGGCGGCGGAGCGTGGGTTAAAAATAAATAACAGTCCGTAACCGAATAACAAGGGGGGTACCCTGTGGAGAGGCCAAATAATTATCAGCCCCCCCTCTTATTCGGGTCAGTACAGTGCTGCAAACAGAACGTTTTATTAAAAATTAAAACAGGAGCGAGCCGCTGCGGTAGCTGATACAATCAAATCGCAACTGATATTAGTCCTTTAGTTAACACTGCTTGCTTTATTGTATAACATTAACTTGTTGCTAACGCTATTTAGACAACTATTTAACAGTTTTTTACCGAAATCGCCACCGTCAATCTACTTTCAGGTCCGTAGCTAGTTCAACATGGTAGGAGTGAGTAAGAAAATTTTTTGGGACGGGCATGTAAAGCTGTTTAGAAAATAAATTTTGAAATTACATACTTTTACACAACGTATCGCATGTGAAATTTAATAAATATATTCAAGATTTTTTAAATTACGCCAAATGCCAAATTTTATTAACCACTCCTGTTACATTTCTACCGTATTTTTTAGCTATTTGTTTGATTAGAAAAAACATTTTGCGCTTCAAAACAGTCATATTCATTGCGAAATTTTCAGCATAGCAGGCGTTAGTGATCGGGTGGGGCACATGATCCAATTTACCCCTGAATGCCGCAGAAAAGTTCAAACCTTAAAAGAGAGAATGCACTTAGGTTATAATAACACAGCTAACTTAGGTTTAGGCTTACTTAGGTTCAGCAGACAGGCCCTTATAGTTAACATGGGTCATTCTATAAATTTGCGAATTTGTAGGTAATGAACAATATACCAAACAAACCATACAATGAAGAAGGTAGTAATCATTAAGTTTGTTCGCAACTGTTGACAGCTACGCACTGTGTAACAACGTTATTAAATATTAGCAGATTTAAATTTGTGATAAACTCTACTCGTTTAAATGTGTTATTTTTAAACCAGTGGACTGTAGCCAGTGGTAGATGTTAAATATTTTAACCAGGAAACCAGCGAAATATAATTGCGAACAAAACGCTCGTGAGTGAAACGATCGAAACTCTAAACGCAATTTTAGTACTAAATCTTTAAATACAAACTTTTAATTATAATTCTGGTAGAGGGCATGCCCTGGCCTTTTGTGCCGCATTTGGATCCGCGAGGTACTGCAACGCTCACACAGGTAACGTTAACGATCGTACAAAAGTGATTTAAGCCAAGTTGGTTGTTTAACTCAATTTCTTTTTGCAATTGTATGCTAAGTCACCTGGATGAACGGTAATTTATACGTGGGTCACTTCATTTCGCGCTTGACCTGTGGTTTGTGCCAAACTGACGCTGGCCATCTTGTGATTTCGCATTATGATCTTATTGACAACATGAATATTTTTTTATTTTAGTTCAACAACTAGTGGAAGTTTGTTTTTTATTTTCTAAAAAATTAAAAGAAGTATGTGTCAACATGATTTTTATAAATGTAAGCATTAGCAATTACATTTTAGTATTTGTCCAACAGCAACGAGGCAAAACTAAAACATTCAATCGACGGTTGCAGAATTTCACTTCTTGCAGTAGTTGTCAGTTGTAGTGAACGCTTGTTGTTTCGACTGACAACTCTACTCAAAAAAGTATTCATTTTTGCCAACTATGCTTGGTGTGGTTTCATTGACAGATATAAAAAACGCATGTTGCGCGGGCTCAGCGGAATTCAAACTTGTGAAACCGGCTGTTATTTTCAAATTTCGCAGGATTCTATACTTGACAAATGCTCGAATTTGGAACATAAACAAAAGTTTGCCGAAGTCGCAGAAGAGCGAGCTTAAAAGCGAAATAGGTATTTCCTATATTTTATACATACAAAAAAATTGTATCGTACTGTACAGTACAGCTGGCTGGAAACAGATTTTAATGGCCAAAAATCACCGAGTCTTTCTATTCTCTTCTTTGCGTGCCACCTACACCACTTTACAAAAATTAAAAAAACTACAAAAACAAAAAAGTAGAAATTTATAAGAAAATATATAGTAGAACAATTTGCTATATTTCTATATAGCAGACGGTAAGCGTCGATTGACGATGATAAAAATAGAGGCCAAGCGCAAAATGAAGTGGCCCACGCGTTATACAGTTGAAAAAAACTATATAAAAATTCTATAAGATTCCGAAACTTTTATCGGCATGAATTTTTAACCAAAATAACTGGTTTATAGCAGCTGTGCTGCCTCACAGTTTTCATGTTTATATTAAGCAACAGAATTTAAAACCAGATATACCTTCAAATACAAGGCGTGGGAGGGCAGCTACCGGTTATATTCCATACCTGTTAAAAATAACACCATTAAAGCTGGGCATGCGTTGAATTATTCACCTCCACTGGTTTTCCATAATTTTCAATTGCTTTTGTAGGTTTCCCAGTTCAATTTATACATTTAATAGATTAAAAAATTTGAAATATATCCTCGTTTCAAGTCATGAAAGGTTTCGAATCCATATGGGCTGCGTTGTGGGTTAGAAAATTTATTACGGTCTTTGATTGGGTAGTTGTAAGAATTGATTTGAGAGTAAAACTTATAATTGTGGACATTCAAGCATGGGTGTATACAAGAATACAAAGATAGGGAGAGAGTGATGATATGCTTTCTCCCGATTATCCGGAGAGACAATAGAAAAAGACAGTTTCTTTTGCACGGAGATAATTCCTTCCTTTGCGCATATCCAAGCTACGTCCGTGCGTTTCAGGTATTTGTGCTTTTTGTACAGACTTCCATTTACTAAAATCGGAAACGTTTTTTGAATTTCAGCCACGTTTTCAAGTAATTCATTAAGCTAAAGTCCACGTTTGGGATATTTTAATAAACGTATTGTTGTTGAATAGCGAACAACCTAGAGTAGTTGTAAGCTTTACAATGGAACATCCCAAAGTGACCAATTAAAACATTGGTCGGAAACAGCCTAAACAATATTAAGCTACGTTGTTTTACGTAGGCCGCGCGAATTTATTTAGTTTCCTTTTTGGCATAAACATTGTTCAATAAACAAACGGCCGTAAACAGTAAGTATAAGTATATTTGTAAGGCTAAGCTTAAGCCTGAGTAAAGCGTAAGCCTATACATCAGCATACTAAGTAAAAAAATAGTCTAAAGCTTGAGCTTACTGTACTGCAATCCTGCTGAAATACAGTCCGCCTGTTATCTTTACATGGGCCAAACTCAAGAACTGTGTCAAATTAAAAAGTAAATAGTAAGAAAACTGAATTTTAATGCCGTATTGTTGTATTGCTTCTGACTTCTAGAGTAAAGAACTTTATGCTAAATCTAGCATTGAAGCGTTTACAACGTTGACATCAAGAGATTTTAGATACAACTACGTCAGATTATGAAAATACGCTATTGCGTACTATGTTTCAGTGTTATTTAAATTTTATTCACAAGAATTCTTCAACTTTTTCGAATTGCGCTATAAAGTGCTACAAAGCTTCAATTTAAAAATTGAAATGTTCAGTAAATTTCAAAGAACCCATTTAAAGTATTTTTGGACACATTTCAAAATTTTATGTTAATTTTGGTGCTTATTCAAAATCCAACTTTCAATTAATAAATACTGAACGAAAAGACTAACGATTTGTAATAAATTACCAAGAAATCCGTATAAAATCTATCATTGCCTCTGAGAACTAAGTACGACAGTGAATAACAAAAGGCATGGTTGATTTTGGTCTTTGAGTCTCGAGGTCGGAATTTAATCCACAATAATAAACATTGCTGTGCCCTAAAACACAACGTTCAGCCACCGTGTCAAAGCTTATACGCTACGGGGCAAAAATTTTTTGGACGGCAACCATTGATTTGATAAGCCTTACCAAGCAAGCCAAAATGTTTTCTTGGTAAGCTAAATTTTTTCCTCAAGGTCACGAGCCCCCAGCACCCATATTCCTACGGGGCCGAAAACGATCCGTTTATTAAATGACGCGGCCGCTTGAATCATGACATCGAGCTATTTTAGGTGTTGTTTCAATTTGAAGATGCCAAATGCAGCTTTTGCAAACAGGAACTGACAACAGAAGTTTGAACGGTTTTGAGTTGATGACTAAAAATGAAATATTAGAAAATACCGGTCAATAGAAATGTTTTATCCGATGCGCTTTAAACACTGCGCATTGTTAGCATACGGATTGCGCAAAATGACGCGCAGTCTATTCTATTGAAGAAAGTGTAGTAGTTGTATCGAAAGTAGACGTTCCTACACGATATAGAAGTTAAAGGGTGAATTATGGTACCATTAATTATTTAAAAGTTTTATATAACGTACAATGGGTTTAGAATTTTGGCCAATGTCAAGCGCATGGTCTTCTCGTTTTCCACGGTGAAAAATTTGTATCCAGGAGTGCAGCTAGTCTACTTCTTTTTCTTCTTTGGAAGCATGGAAGCTAGGTTTTCGGCAGGCTGTTATGTAAAACCAAAAGCATAGGTTTTCTATGAAAAAAGGAAAAAGTGGAAAATCCAAGCGAATACTGCAGTGACCTGAATAAGAGGGGGACTGATATTTATTTGGCCTCTCCAGAAAATACCCCCCCTTGTTATTCGGTTACGGACTGTTATTTATTTTCAACCAGCCCTCCGCCACCCTTCCTTACTGATATATATCCGGTATTGCAACTATCCGTTCAATTAAATCTTTTTTCCTGCATCAAAAACTTGAGCAATAATGCAAGGTTATACGTTGGAATGTTACTTTCAAAACTTAAGTGCGCTTTAAAGTTTCGAACTCAAGTTTATTTGGTCCTCTAGTCATTTATGCGCTACAAAATAGCGATAATTAACATTTATGGACTCCAATTAGGGTTTAGGGACTCTATCCGCTTACGGACTCTTATTATGAATACGGACTCCTATTGATTGGGACTCAAAATGGGACCCCCTCTTATTACCCCCTCTTATTCGGGTCACTACTGTAGGTTTTCTATTGGTTCAGTATAGAGGCTGAAGGTTGGTCTCTATACTCGAAAAATTGCGATGTGCCGTTCGGCTGCGAAAACAGGAAAAGTAGAAGCGTCAAGCGCATACGTTTCCCTTAGGTTTGATAAAGAATATTGGAAGTCGAAGTTCTAAAACAGAAAAATAGAAGAAGTAAACGCATAGTTTTTGCCTTTCAAACACTGGAGAAAACAGTATTTTGGTTGGCTCGGAAGAAAAATCGGCGTGAGTCCATTCGGTTCGAAAAACTGCAAAAGTCAAAAATTCAAACCATACGATTTCGTTTGATCTGGTAAGGAGTTCTGTAAGGGTGGGTAAAATTTGAAAAACTGAAAGCTAGAAAATTCAGACCTAAACGTTTCCCTTTGTTTGGCAGAAAAAATACTTATTCCCGGATTAGTATAGAAATTATGAAGCGCGGCGGTTTGTTTGGAATTTGGGAAAGTGGAAAACGAAAAGGCCTGGTGTACCAGGGGCATTCTTCAGACTTTCCCAATCAAGCCGCCGAAAATCTAGGCAGGCCTGTAGCCAGCCCACCTTGCTAAAAGAGCTAAAAAATTTCAAATTTCAGGAGGGGTATACAAGGGTTTTTGTTGATTTACAAAAAAGGTTGAAAATTTTCTGGGGGGTTGTTCAAGGAGGCTGACCCGCCCTGGTCCCCCTGGCTACGGGCTTGAACCTAGGCATTTTAATTTTCCACCTTTCCTATCTTCCAAAGAAAATCTAGGCTTGTGATTTTGGTACCAAACTGTGGAATACGTCGTCCTTAAGCAGGATTATCTGTTCTAACCTCCTAGCCATATACTGACCGCCTTGGATAACTAAGAGCCATGTTCTGTACATGAACAAAATTTTAAAGCTTTGTTCATATTAAAATCTATGTTTTTCACGGAAATATAATACAGGTGAGAATTAGAATATGTATAACCAAATATCAGACGTTCGAGATTAATTTCAACCGAGAATTCGCTTTTTATTTTAAGAATTTTGGTATGTACAACTGAACGCGAATGCTGACGTGAATTTAAACTTTAAAACACGTCAACAAAATCATTAACCAGTGAAGCATTTGGGAAAAGCATTTTTACAATAAAATCAATAACTTTTATTCAAAGTAGGACAATTTTGCAAGGTATCTGGCTGGTTTTAGCTCATGAGTTCATATTTAAAATTACATGTCGTTAATTTGATTTTAAGCATAGTGTGTATTGTTCATATTTAAGCAAGCCGTTGGTCGTTTTAACTTTAAATGCTTTCGTGTCAACTATATCATGATCTCCGAAAAAGGGTAACCGCGTATACGGTGTTTGGGGTTGTTAACGGAATTTTTGCTCATTTTAAAGCGAGGTCGATCCTGGTATGAGCAGTAAACTCAACCTTATTATAGCATAGCTTAGTATGCTAAATTATAAGTTGTTAAAAGAACTACGTTACATTTTATTTAAGAAACATTCCGTCGCATCTTAAGTTGTTAAAAGAACTACGTTACATTTTATTTAAGAAACATTCCGTCGCATCTTAAGTTGTTAAAAGAACTACGTTACATTTTATTTAAGAAACATTCCGTCGCATCTATTAAGAACTATAACTCAGTTGTTTTTCTGGAACTTGCTGTATTTTGCCAAGAAAAGTTGCATTTTGCCAAAAACCGTGGCGAGTTTTTTGAAATAGACCACCTGGCCTTGCCCATTTAAAGAATTTTTTCATTTTTTCCGTTGCTTATCTTTTGAGGTTCGACTCAACACAGAGGGCCACAGTTGCGGTGGGCGAAGAAAAGGTGCCACTAATCTCGACGACCACTACGCGTGCCACCCCATAACGAAAAATCTGGCAACTGCATTAAAATAATTATTCCGCGTACAGTATTCCTTTTACCCGCCCGTTATAAATTTCTTGTCCTTATCGCGTCATAATTCCTAGTTGCAAGCCTGTAAAACACAATTAAGCTAAGATTTTCGTGTATTCAAAATGTCAACGTCATAGTTTATTTTTGTCCTTCCGTATTTAATACGTCACTGAAGCGGCACAGCTATTTTTAGATTGATAAACGCATCTGCCAGAACACTCATGCTAATATGGTAAACCACGGCTGAGAACCTTGGTACTTGCAGTGACTGATACACAGGAAATCAAGGCGTAAATTTGTCCCACCCCTGTCACCATTTGAGTCACACGAAGACAAGATGACCTATAGATGGAAGCCTTACGCAAAACATTGCACTTATATTTAGGCTTTAGCATACACTTAGGTTTAGATTATAATTTTAAGCTCAGTAGACAGACCGCTATATTTAACATGGACTGAACAATATGACATTTCAGGAACATTTTAAGTATAATTTAGTAAATAATCTATGCCTAATACAGCTTACAATTCAGCGAAAAACCAATGCTTTGTGTTTCCGACATCAGTAACAATATGGAGTTGTTGTTGTTTTTTCGTAGTTATATCGACGGCATCCGCAACACGTTCGGCCAATTTAAGTTCGTTGTTACGATTTCGCAATTCAGCATGGCACCTGGCACCAGGCAAATCAATACTGACTGCTGCTGTTGGTAAACGAGTATTTTTGAACAAAAACACGTGGTTTTGGCGAAACGCAGAAAAACATAAACAAAATCGTGCAAACAAAACCAAACAAGAAACGCATCAAAGAAATCTAAAGTCTCGTAATGGAATTACTTGCCGCAAAGGACTCAGTTGTTTACCTAGGCTGATTCTGCTGGTCAAAGTTTAACACGAGTAATTTTAGGGATGTAAACGCTAATTGGGCAGAGGCTGCTGTTAATCACGCTTTCGTTTTCTGGCTACTGCTACAAACGAACCATAAGCTTCAAATTAGGTTTTATCGTTGTACCTATCAGATTTGGCTTCCAAGTCCAAATTGTTCAAATGTACAATTTTTAGCATTGGGATTCAAACATGAGGTATATTCCATCCATTCTACATACTCTTCTTCGCTACACTAATAGTTCCGTACTCAAATTTGGTCTTTCAGAAAATACTATGTTAGCTTTAAAGTTTCAAATGTTATTTTTTGTCTCTTTAGATATTTTAAACAGTATATATTTCCGGAACTCCTATCCCCTTAACTGTGATATTTGCTTCTAGATCAATCAATGGTAAAAGTTCATTTTGCCTCTGTTCCATAATTAATTATGGTTCAGCACGTAAACATTCACGACTAGAATGCAGTAAATACAAAACGCATCAAACCAAAGGTCAATTTTTAATTGAAATACTATATCTAGTAAAATGAACATCTCCTTGAGGCATAGTAAATGACATCAATACAACGCACTGCTCGTTGAAAAGCTGCGTGTTTTTTGTTTATTTTTTGTCAGTGCATATTCTGAGTACACTATGAAAATTACCTATTAATAAATCATAATTGATAAGTCTTCGTCTCCGATACAAATCAGGTTCAAATTCTAAATTTGACACAGCTCTATTCTATACCTACCATTAGTGCAGCCAGTAGCGTAGCTAGAGCCAAAATTTCAGTTCGAGAGGGTTAAACCTCATGCACAATAATTTTTTAGCGCTTTACAACCTAGAAACATTTTCTAAAGCCTGATAAAAGTTTGCTTTTCTTGTACTCCCAGAAATTTTGGGAGGGAGCTGTATTCTCTTTATTGTTCTACTTTTATATGCCCCTGCATTCAACTGTGGTACTGCCTATAAACCGCGGGCGCTTGTTTAGTCTGCTTACTGATATTTAATTGACTCTTTCAGACGGCCTGGACGCCGCCTATATTATCAGTAGTTTATGTGCCGGGGTTCCGATTTTACAACAACTCTTATTTCTAAACACAATAATTTAAAGTGATATAAAAGTATTGACTTAAAAAATATATATTCTTTATTAAATTGTATATAAAATTAGTATTTAAATAAAAACTCAATTTTATGAAGAGTTCTTGAAAAGTAGACCCCTTCAAATTCGGCGTTGCTCTCCCTCTTTTGGCCAAGCTTATTTTTGATTTCATGTCGTTTAAAATTCCCCATGATGGTAGTGAATTTGCATATATGTATTTATACACGTTAAGTGCAAAATATATGTTATAAGGTTTGTCGAAGTATGATTGCCTTAATACCTCACTATACCACAGAACATAGCGTCTGAACCTCCACAATTATAAAGAACGCTAAGCAGAATAAGGATTGTCTGTCCAAAACGTCGCACTAAGCAATTCATTATTGAAACATCTAAATTTTGTAATGAAGTAGCACTTTTAGTTTCATTTAGGTTTTATGAATAATCTGGTTAATTTCGACCTAGATGTTGAAATACGGACACCGCTAGATATATAATAAAGTGTCTTATTTCATAGATGTCGACGCATGCGTTCAACGTACTATTTTTAGGCCTGTTGGGTCTCCCGACATACAAATTTACGCAGCGAATAAACCACACGAATATTTTAGCTTAAGCCTTTATTCTTACGATTATGCTTAGGCTTAGAAATATGCTTACCATCATCTGTGAATGAATCGCCGAATTCACTCCAATGTTTTTTTACCGTTCTCCGTTGCCGTTTTCAGGAGCTGCTTGTTGTAAATATTTGAAAGAATTTTATACCAAAATTGTTTAGCAAGCGTGATGCTGCTTTAGAGCTATAGATAACTAAACTACAATTAAGATAACGTTTAATACTCAACATGAGCACCCAACCCGTTTGTTACATATAATTAAGTATCCTGTATACAAAGCCCGAGTCATCGTTAAGCCTTTAAAATGCAATAATATAGAGAGAACGCCAACGTTGCTAACAAGATCAAACCATCCAGATGTGTCATTTTTGGAAATGTCGCTATTAGATAATATTCACTATATTTTTCGAGCCCAAGTCGCATTGAGATAATCATTTTAGCAATTTACGCTCAAATATTACAGTAAGAGAGGGTACTCACAAGTTGCTTAAAAACTCTAGACAGACTCGGTAGTTCGGAACGTTTCAAGGACATTTGTCAAGTGCGGACACACGAGAGATGAACCCCCACGAGACCGAAGCATTCGGGACTACTTTTGACCAGCTTATAACTTTCCGTATCAAAGCTGTGAAAGTCGGCGCAGCTTGCAAGGATCTTTGTTGATCTTGAAACTGTGCCACAGAATTTCTGTTCAGCCAAAGCCTGCACATTTTACCATAATTTATTGCCTGATGTTAGTGTCTTAGTTGTGTCGCGAATTGAGGCGCTGGCTACAATCAAATCTGTACACTTCTGACAGTTTTATAATGAAGTAACTCTTACCTGCTGCTGAATCTTAGACTATACCATGTTTGTAAGATTTTCACGCGTTCAGCATTCATTCTTGACTGTTTGATTAATCAATGAATGTGATTTAATAATTTATGTTCATTTGCTGACGTTAATAACGTTGCACTTTTGCCTGGTAAACAGTGGTAACTGAACGATACCAACGCTGGTTGCAAGATTAAACCATAAAAACTAAATTATGCCGTGTACTGCTAGCATATAAAATTTTTCATGATTATAAATTTAACAGTCACAGCTTGTTATCTGTTAATTAAGCAATATTTCTATTGACCTTAATTACCTAAACCAAGTGTTTGCACGCTCATGTTCTAATAAATGTGTGCCCAGGCACGGGGGAACAATATTGCCAACATATTTAATGGATATAACAGTAGAATAAAAATAAGAAGTATCGTTGATCGTCCTATTAACTAAACAAAACTAAAGTTTGTTGGACAAAGTTTCGTCCCATTTTTGAGTTACCTGGCGTGTTTTGATACCCTTAAAACTATTGTTCGAGAGCCCTCAAGTGTTGGACTGTCGTAACACGTTAAAATAGAACATTTTTGTGACTTGATTTCATACTTAAAATACTTTGCCCATGAATATTAATGAAAAGTCAAAATGTCATATGTTACTGATTAGTTAACCAGTGGCACCGCAAATGTTCACACCACTGCTCAGCCAGGGGTAGCCCACGACCAGGAAATTTATTGTGAAAAAATAGTAAGGTCACTGTTTGACAAATTTTTACTTATACCTAAAAAATTTAACCTGTGGCGATATGTTTGCGTCACCAGTAATACAGATATTAAGGTAGAGGTGGATTTGGTAAATCTAATGATCAATTTGCACTATTGAGATCGACAGAACTATTTCTTGTATGAAGTTAAACACAAAAAAACGCGAGTTCTACCGCTGTATCGTCCCTGTTTTGATTCCTAGTTTACTTGGAATGCACTGTTTTTACATATTTCTAGAACAGACCAACTGAACTGTACTGTGTTTGTATAATTTCATACATTTTATTATTAAAAATATCTCTAACTTCTCTCGCTCGCCAGGCTTTCTTCGCAATTGTACTACGAATGTTGACTCTTGGTTGACCAGACCCAGAGATCGAACTTCCTGTCTGAGTCGGAACCGACAAAATTACAAAGTTTGGTGTTTATAATTCAGTAAAAATATCAACAATTTCTGAATACGCTACTGCGTTTGTCTATTACAAATTATGTTACAATTATTGTCATTAAACCATTTTTAGCTCTCTCAACTTATTCTTTAATCACGCAAAAATAACTCCACCCACGAAGATATAAAATATTCGCTGATCAGGAACATGCCGTGATGGGGGCCACAAGCTCCCTACCCCGGCCTATTATTTGTTACTGTCCAGTACGAACGCCGCCTTATTGAATCATCGTTAACGGCTTGGCAATTTTATCTTAAGCATTAACATTTGAGGTGTTGTTCAACGCTGGACCTCCCCAATTCCAATTGCTTTGTACTCGGTAGGTGGGTCACAGTTGATTTTATCGACTATTAATAATAAAAACTGCACTAAATTATATACATAATGGCCAATAACAGCAGCATTTTGATTTTTTACACATTGATTGGTTACATAGTATTTAACTACGACATATCACTCTAAATTATGCAATTAGGTGAAAAATACGATATTCTAGGTGTCATTCTGCGCTGTAAAAGGTTTTGATTGGCATATAGGCTTTGCAAAGCTATTGCAGATATTGCTGTATCTCAGAATACAGTTACCAAATAATAAGTGGGTAATAAAATGGAAGGTCTTCATTTTAAGTCCCAATCAATTGGACTTTGTATGCTTAATAGAGTCTGTTAACAGTTGATTGAATCCATAAGTCTTAATTATAGTCCATATATGAGACCAATGCAGAAGAAAGGCCCAGACTCCACCAAAATATAAGATACACTCAGACAACTCGCATAAGCTTTATTTAATCCAGAAAACCCAACATTTTAGATGTTGTTTAATGCTGAATCCCACCAAATCAAATTTGTCAGTAGGTGCGTCGCTGTTGATTTTATCCAATCTTAATAAAAACTGCCCTAAATTTGACCAATTACAGCAGTACTTCGTTTTTTATAAAATGCTACAGAGCAATTCAGTTTTACTTAAAAGAAAGGATATTAAAAGACCAAAGTGTTGGATCAAACTAACTGTGCATTAATTAAAAAATAACAGTCCGTAACCGAACAATTGGGGTACATTCTGGAGACGCAAAAAGTCCGTCCACCTTTCTTATTCAGGTCGCTGCAGTTATTGTACATTTTGGTTATGAATGTCACGCAGGTGTTTCATTTGCATTCGTTCTCTCGACAGTATAACGCTTTATGCAAACGTTATCAATCATGGTTGACACATTGTTTCAAATATGCAGACAAAAACCAGGGAATTTCATTGTAGCAATGTCTGTCAACATTAATTTAAAACAAACATTCAAACGTTCGTGGAACCTTCAGTGCCGCCCACTTGCTTATGCTTGATCTTCCTACATTTGTGACGTATATAAACATTAATGATTTCGTCACGTCACCAGCTGTTTGGATTTTACTAAATTTTTTACCGCTTTGAAATTTTTGACCTACTGGTATACCCGCGTCCAAATTTTGTACCCTGCCAACGTTTAGGTCCGGGTCGCGAGCAGCCGCTCAACCAAACTTCCGAACAGATTTGCCGTGTACGACATATGTATAATTATCCGGCTTGAAAATGTACAAAAGAATATACCGGTGTAAAAAAGTTTAATGCACAAAGTCATTTTTACCTCAGTTCAGATTGAACTTAACAGCACACATTCATTCAATTTGAATTGAAAACGATTTGGACTAAGCGTTATTGTAAGTTCAAAAATGCACGTGGAATCACGGGTACCTTTTGTGTCAGTCAACACCAGTTAGACAACTACAGGGATGTCAGTGACACCCAACAGAATTCCACCAGAACTCTACTTTCAATACAAAAGTTGCGCAGTTTAATCACTTGTTTCGCTTATACGAGTTTTGTTCAAACTACTTTGTCTGTCTTTTGACGTTTGGCTGCCTTCCAAAAATTGAATTTCAAATCAGATTTAAAGACCCTAGCTTCTTGGGTTCATTAATAGCTGTTTCTCCCGTGTTTCATACCCCTATAAAAATTGCTGCCGTGTCCCTGGTAGGTTCAACTCATGTTGAATTAAACAGATACGCAATTAAGCACAATCATAAGTATTCAGCTCAACCTTCGATTAAAGCTTTTATAATGAAAATTAATACTTTATAGCCGTGTTTCGTTTTATTACGTACACATTAACTTTATTCCTACGAATGACGAAGTGTCAGCTTTAATATTGGGTGATTGATAAGTATGTTAAATTAAAATATTGCAAATACGAACGGAATTGCTCGGTTAATAAAATGTAACTCCAAACTCAGGATTTTCGGTTTAAGCTCATGATTTTCGAAGTCGAGATTAAGTTGAGAGACGTAGCTTCTTTTGAAATAATCAAGCAGATAGGCTTTCGTTTAGAGCAACATACAAGAGTTAATGCTTTAAAGGATTCAAAGGGTCAGTTCGATTGGATAAATGTTGCGTATTAGAGTTTATTCAATTAGAATTTTCTACTAAATCACAAAACAGAGTCAAAATTTTCAATGTCAAAGTAATCTTAAAATTGCACTATTCGACTTTGTAGTTATACATTAAGAAACGGGGTTTATATTTTATCAAATTCGTATTGATAAAGCGTTGTATAATATTGTACACAGATCCGGCGGCCCCGCAAAATTATCCCTTCCAATTTGATGCAAACCGGAAAAGCATTGATGATTTAGAAAAACAATTACATAACCAAGATGGTTTCATTTAGTGAAATGGAATTGTTTCTAACCTGCCCACCGAGTATTTGACCGGTTGGAAACATGGTTATTCCACAGCTGATCATAAGTTCTACATTATAAATTCCAGTGAGTTGATAATTATCTAAGCTAACGAATTACATTTTTCTTTAGGTAACATTAGTAAACATTAACTCACTTTCAGTTAAGTTAATTCTGGGTAAGTTTATTAAACAACTCAAAATGAGCTGAATCAACTCAAAATTCTGAGTTCTAAAAGCCATAATTCAGGCTCAGTGATTTAACTCATTCTGAATTTAAATCAACTTACCGGTATTCACAGTATAAAATGGATAATTGCTTGTATTACAGGCAATGTTTGGCGCAAATTTTGTCAAAATTATTATTTGGACACTTCACTTCATTAATATAACATAAGTTTCATTGCTAAACCATATCTGGTCACGGTTAGTGGTGTTACTTTACGCGTTTACCTTACTTTACAGTTTTTAGCCAGAGTTTTTTTCCGGCCAATTTTATCATTGTTGTCTCAGAAAACAGTTGTGAAACGCTTGTCGTTTAGCGGAGCAGTTTTTATTAGTATTACAGCACGAACCCGACACACTATAAATTCCAACGAGTTGATTAATCAATTCAACTAGTGTGTTGGATATTTCTGAATTAATATCAGTAAACATTAACTCACTCTGAGTTGAGTTGATTCTCACTCTTAGTTGAGTTGACTCTGCGTGAGTTGATTAATTAACTCAGAATAGATTTAATCAACTCGAAATTCTGAGTTCTGATAGTCCTAACTCAGACTGAGTGATTCAACTCATTCTGATTTAAAACCAACTCACTGAAATTTACAGTGCAGCTACTTTGCGTTAGGTACAAATATCGAAATAAAACGTTATTTTAAACGCTTTCAGGACTTCACACATCATCTTTATAGATATTTTTTGTAAATGCAGAACGTTTAAAAATGGTTAGTGTAGCAAAACTGCTATTTGGTGAATGCTTTTTGAGGTTGTCAAGACGTCATATTAACATCAATATAACGCGTTAACTCAATATGTAAAAACGTATTTCGTTCTCCGCGCGGTTCCTTCGAACCTGCCATACTTGAACTCTTTCTATGTTGAACACATAAAATTACGTAGGTTTTATTGCGTTTTACTCGAAGCCCTAGGCCCGTAGGGGCCAGGGGGGCTGAGCCCCTTGGAAGAATTTTGTCCCCCTAGAAAATTTTCAACCATGCTTGTAAGTAAGTCATCGAAAACTCTTCTATGCCCCTGCTGAAAAAGTTTTAGCCCTCCCTAACAAATGACCTGGCTACGGGACTGCTAAAGTTTAAATAACGCAAGTAGGCGTACTATATATGTTTCTTGGTATATAATTAAAGCTGGGATTAACATTGAATATTTGACCTGTTTTACTGTACAAAATACAACTATAAGACATTATCTGAGGTAAACAACTACAAGCGTAACAATTCTAATCCGCTTATTGGGATGTATTTTAGGCAAAGCCTTAAAACTGTATGCTATGAGGTATATTCATGTAAAACTGAAACAGATAATGATCTAAGATGTGACCAAAATAGAATTTAACAAGTGCGCAATTGGGAAGTTCATAGCTCCTTATTTATTTTTCACCAATACAATACTTCATGCATCTGTACGTGCCAAAATTTATCAAGTAACTAATGCATAGTTCACAACGCAGTATCATGAAAATTGTCCCAAAAATGCACCTGCAATGTATATTTGCGTTTGCTAGAAAAACTGCCGCAGAGTGCGAGATTTTGGTCCCACACGAAAAGTTCCCCACACATAAAAGTGCCGTCTCCATCGCCGTTAACTGCGAAATATCCAACAAGTTTGATATTTTATTTAATTCAAGCTTGTTGAATAAATTGAAATACTCTAAATTTAAATTGATTCCAGATGCACTCAGCAATACCGTTTCCGACTGGCCTATGAAAATTTAGGTGAAATAATTTCAAGTGACTTGTAACTGCGTTCACATGTGCTAAAATGGGACTCTTTGTTAAGTTTGGTGGCCAAAACGTACATGGCGTCTCGCTCGCTTTGCTCGCATAAATTCTTTCGACTTCAACCGTTGCTCTCGTGGCGGCGATTAGATGCGCTGCACTCACTCATTCCGTACAACTTAAATGGTCTAACTTGGAATATTGACCAGAGGCTTGGGACCAATCTGGGGGGTCGGCGAACCTCAGTATCGCAGAGTAATAACTCTTGAATCACTAAAACTAAATTGCTAGCACTTCGGTTTCGGAGTTGCTGAAACCTTAGGGGCACGGCTTTGGAACTAATGCACAGTTTTAAATTATAAGGTTCAATTTCAATAACACAATTCATTCTCCTTTGCAAGATAAAGCTGTCCTTCGGACAAACATTACATTTCGCATTTTTTAACTGAGAAAGGACACCATATACTGTAGAATTTTCTAGCTACCAAGAAAAACAATTGCGCTCTAAAATATCAATTTCGGTACAAACTAGGTTCCTTTTTAAGCCTTTGAAAGTGGAAATTTTGTATTTTTTCAAATGTAAACAATAGGTATACACTGTTAAAGTTTTCAGTAGCCAGCAGCAAATCTGTTTTCATCCTATTATTATAAAGGAACCTTCAAAACAATATTGTTGGTTGGTTGAAATGAAAGATTGTTCATCACAACAGTTTTGAACTGAACTGTAAGGGTTGCGCTACATCACAACACTATTGTACTGAACAGTAATGGTTGCGCTATAATTTTGTTGACGTCCGGCGCCGTTTGTCACCCGACCGGCGCCGTGTGTCAACATCCGTCACCCGTACGGCGCCGTCCGTCACCGTGCGTGACCCGTACGACGCCGTCCGTCACCGTGCGTGACCCGTACGGCGCCGTCCGTCACCGTGCATGACCCGTACGGCGCCGTCCGTCACCGTGCGTGACCCGTACAGCGCCGTCCGTCACCGTGCGTGACCCGTACGTCGCCGTCCGTCACCGTGCGTGACCCGTACGACGCCGTCCGTCACCGTGCGTGACCCGTACGGCGCCGTCCGTCACCGTGCGTGACCCGTACGGCGCCGTCCGTCACCGTGCGTGACCCGTACAGCGCCGTCCGTCACCGTGCGTGACCCGTACAGCGCCGTCCGTCACCGTGCGTGACCCGTACGGCGCCGTCCGTCACCGTGCGTGACCCGTACGGCGCCGTCCGTCACCGTGCGTGACCCGTACGGCGCCGTCCGTCACCGTGTGTGACCCGTACGGCGCCGTCCGTCACCGTGCGGTATCGTACACAAATAACTCACGTACGTTTAAAAATTATCAAAATGTTTTCATAAAATGGTATATATCATTACGTTATAGAAACTATACCATTCGTTTTAGACTCAGTAATTCAACAAAAAACGACCTCGTTGTGAAATATACGTTAACTAAGAATAAGTTCAGCAGTGCACCGTAAGCCTTAAAAGAAAACCGTTTACCGCATTGTTATAAATATTTTTATATGCCACAGCATCTATGCAAAATATTGTCGATCACTCTCTTTTATGCAATTAAACCGATGAAACGTTTAATGATCAAAATATTGGTCCATGTTACGCTAACGGCGTCCCGCTGTCCCGGGCCAACAACAAGCAGGAGTGCACCGTACGCAAACCAGCCATCAAAACCCTCCTGCTTGTACGTAGAAATTTAGTTATACACAATAAACAGAGGCGTGACCAGGGAGAATTCAGGTGTCAACTGTCAACCGTTTCCGATTTATTATCTTACAGGGACTGTTAAAAATTTTAATAAAGTATATATCTGTGGTTTTGGCGTCTTTAGTGTAAGAATCGCTTAGGGCAGGGATTTGGTTGCATCCCTCCATCTTGTTTAGGGTCCTTCGAAATAGCAGGAGTTTAGAGGGGCGTCGCCTAAATTGATTTATATACAATAAACAAGGGCGTAGTCAGGGTGGTTTCAGGTGTCAAATCGACCAGTTTGGGTTAGAAATGTAATTAAATAAACTGTGTCGGGCTTGCCTACCACTAAATAATTTTTGCATGCGTCTCTATTTACATTTACACCTATATATTTCTGATGGTTTGCGGCAATGGCTCCTTACCCATTCTGAAACTGTAGACACAACTAGTACTGTCAACTACAAACAAAACTTAAACCGAAACTAACTTCATTTATGTTGGACCTAGCTATAAATTTTTTACTTTTCAAAATCCTCATTGATCGGTGAGAAAATCTGAGATTATTTAGGTGATCGGTTTGGATTATTATTCCTTGTATGTTGCAAAGAAGTATTTATATATACTCCAGTGAAAGATTTCACTATATTTTTGTAAAAAGCAATGGAACCCAGGTGATCTGAAATACTTTATCTCACTACAGGACCTGTCTGGAATACAAAAACAACCAAAGTAGTTTCAACTAGTGATTCAATCTTAACATTGACCATGATGATAACAGTAGGCAACATTTCAGATTTTAGCTAAAAGTTTTAGAATCAGAATCTAAATATGAGTAAAAATATTAATTTGATGGTGTCACAATGTTTTTATTTTCGATTATGACCAATTACTGACTTCCCGGTATTGGCCGTCCGGTCAGTGGCCGGTCGATTGGCTTCTTTCAGGTGCACAACACTAATCAGAGGTGGACACGAATTATAAAATTATAAGAAACCCTTTTATAACATACTCTCTAAAAACTTAAACTTAAATTATTGCTTAACTTAACTTGAATATTTAACATATTTTTAAGTTTAACACGAGTTATTTTTGGTTTAAGTAACAAATTCAACTCAGCAATTATGCGTATGTTAGAGTTCATTAAGCTTAGCTTAAATAAAAATACGTAAGAATTTAAATTAGTTTAAGAGTATACCTACCTGTTAGTTTAGTTAATCTAGAAAGTTAGTTTAATACTGCTGGATTAGCTTGAACTTAAATCAAGTTAGTTTAAGCTTTTAGAGAGTAGAAAGAAACCCTTTACGACTATATTTTCTGCTCGAAGACGTTCGTAGGAGAAATTGCGCCCCTTTTCGCTCCCTCCCCTCCATTTTTGAAGCCTATGCATCTCCAGCGACTAAAATGAGTCACTGGACTTCTTCGGTGTACAATGAAGCAAATTTACCATTATTAAACCGTGAAACTTAGTAAATTCAGGTCTGTGTTGATTATGTCACACCTACTTTAGACATTATTTGTACAAAACTAAATTTTAAAGCACTTTACTGAAAGATTTTGGATCCTGGAAATTTGTGTTAAAATGCTGAATATCTTAAGTTTTTGTTCACTCGCATTCGTTTAATATTAATGTTTTAGGGCATTATTAACAACGAGTATTTAATATTTAAAGGTTTGGTTCATTGACAAAATACTTGTCAAATCCGAAATGAAGTATATTCTGTCGTCAATGGTATTATTTTTTGTGTTGTTAGTGCTACATTTTGATAGTTTGCATGCCGAACTTCAACTTGAACGACAACCTAACGAAGTAAGTTTTATTAATACTGTAAACTTATTACTTCAACTGTATTGTATTTCTACAGTCACAGACCGCGAAAAGGTTTTCTGCAACTTGCAATACAAACAGATTTTAATTTAAAATACTTTGCAAACTCTACCATACCATGGTTTCGAAGGAATTTCGATTCTGACTGACATTCAGGAAATTTTGCGGTACGATTCCGACTCAGGGCGATTGCGATGTCGGAATGCCTGCATTTTCGGTAACATCTGTTTTTGGCTAATATTATTTCGAGTCTGAACATTAGTCTATCTCAACTTGCTTAAGACAATGAAAAGAGCGAAACGGACTATAGATTAACGAATTTGAAGAAAAAGACCTCTTCGTTGTATTAAATTCAAGCTTACACCGAACACAAAGTGTAGACGAAATGGTATCGTCCTGGGTTAACCGTTCACAGCGTTTAACAAAAGCATTAATCGTTTCAATTTAAAATACCGATTCCGAATGCGGCTCCGACTAAAAATCAGAATTCCGATTTCGACTAAAATCTATTCCAGTTAAAACCTTGTCGTACATGTTTCAGTGCTGTATATATTTTTATTGCAGTGCACTATTTTCACAGCTTGCAATTACTCTTAAAATTAAGCAAAAATTTATTAAAGTTTCGCAATATCTCAAAATACTGCAGTGCACATTAACTAAAACAAGTTTAAAGTTTAATGCATAACGATGGAACGGGAGGCTACCACCACTTATAGTACTCAACGAATAATTGAACCAGGCTTCATTATATTGCTGCTTATTTATAGATAGTAAACTGAAAATTTTTCGCTTAAACATGCTGGGCTGAAATAACGAAAATAGCAGATAGTACCAACCTCGCTAGCGAGAACCCAAGCGTCGTTTTAGCATTAATCCTTAGCAGACAAAGATTGGATCTGAAATTCATTGACGACACTCAATATAGCCCACGACGTGGTGCGCTTCGGCATAAGTACTGCAGTGAGGTTGTAAATTGAAATTTGTATACACGAACAGGTACTTAGAAGCGGGGCAACTTCACCCCAACTGGTCCCATAAGCAATTTTTACATAGACAGGTATATAGACTAGAACATACTGACATCGATTAGAACTGGTACTTTGTGTAAATATTACCTAACTTGCACACCTTAACCTGATATTTTGGCTGCGTCTATGTGATTGAGCGTTGAGTAACAGTTAAATTCAAATTGTGTGAGTTTGATATTAATATTCGTTTGCATTTAAGGAAGCAATAGTGCTGTGTGATCGAAAATGCATGAGAAAAATGTTGGATCAACAGATTGTGCTGAATTTTCCAAAAATTACCAAAAAATGTTGCAAACTGATGTAAACTAAATATATACACATCGATGTTTTTATTTTGCAAGCTCGTTCTTACGCTTAGGCTTAGGCTTAAGAATATGCTTATACTACTGTTGTGGCCCTATTCTATACGTTGCTTGTAACGAAGACCAATTTTAGGTAGATACTGCTGGTAAATTCCGCAGTCATGAGGTTTTGCGTTCAAACTGCAAGTGAAATAAAAACGAAAAACCATATCAATTCGAATTCGTGTTCAAAATAATTAATTTAAATGGCAGGGTAGCCACTACAATCCAAATGCCTGATATAATGAATCTATGCACTTAACAAATTGTTTCGAAAAATCTGTGTTCAAATTAAAATAATTCGTGAAATCCCAATATTTTCGATCTTGCTTCATGGCAAGTCCTTATTTTGAAAACACATCACAACGGATATTCAGTTCAATTTAAATTATTTGGTGTGTCATAATTTCTTTGTACAGTAAATGAAATTATACTTGTTTGTATGGAATAAAATAAAGTGTAACATTTGAAATACGTTTGGTAATAGTATTATAACACTGTGAACACAGTGTTCGTAATACGTTAACGATCCTGAAGTCATCGAAGGAAAATTTCGCCCCATCTAGAAAATTTTCAACCTTGCTCTTGACCCAAACCATTGCACAAGCCAGAGTTCGAGCCTAAACCGAAGTCTTAATCTTAAGTTTGTGGGGAAAGATACAAAAGTCTGAATCGCTCTATCTCTACACTTCTGGAACTCTGTTGAGCTATGCTTTACTATCCTTGCCACGGAATGAGACGTTTCCAGTTCAGTGCAACAACACTCATCGCTACGAGTAAAAAGCATTCGCCTGCAATCCAAGTTACCCGTGGTCCTTGATATTTAAACAAGCTGCTGCATATAATCGGACTCACAGTCATCGCAAATTGACCCGAACTTGAGAATATCCCTTGAAGTAAACCTTGTTTTCGTGGTCCAACCATTTTTGAGAACAACACAGCGTTAGGCATGTAGCCGATTGCCAGGGCGACAGGTAAAAATAAATATGCAAATATATACAACTCGAACGGGACTTTGGTTGTATACGAACACCATGAATAATTGCAAGTCGACATTTGAGTTGATTGATTGACATGTGTCACCGCCGTTACAGGTGCAATGGAAAAGTTATTAACCTGTAAAACAGAGGATTCGGTGACATTTTGAGCAAAATTATCGGTCGGCACCAGCGGAGGGAGGGAAGGCCACGAAAACGTTAGCAGGTAAAATATTAAATACGATAGCAGACCACAAACGACCAGAACCCGCTCTTTGACACGATTGAGCAAAAATAAGCCAACAAACAATGAAGTAAATAACTCAACAAATCCTGAAGCAAGTGATATAAATCCGTTATACGTCACTGCTTGAGAACTTGTCCATTGAAACATAACCATAGTAAACGGGGAGCCAATTGTAACATCGTACGTGTAACAAAATTGAATTGCAAATCGAACGAAAATAGCTACGGCGATACCGATTGCATCGTATGATTTAAGTGGTTGTTGTTCGATTTCGTGTTGAATAAATTCACTTGAGCGCGAAACGCTTGCACCGCGACTTTTATCAATTAACGCGGTTTGTTGGTAGCTAGACGTTGGTGAAAAATCAAAGTGACTGCTGTCGACAAAATTTCGCGGTGCATTGTCGACGCTTTCTTTTCTGATGTTTTTGCTGTTGCAGTCTTCATTTTCAACGTATTTGTCGTCGTTCTTTGGCTGACTGTTTTTCAATTCTCGTTTATCTACCGCAACCCAAAATTCACGAAATAACGTAATCATAACAATTACCTGAGCTACTCCAAGTACTATTCCGAGCAATGCAGATGCCGTATACATATTTAAATGTAACGGACCCGCTATGTATCCAGGAAAACCAATAGGGACCAGTAAAACTTGTAGAGCAGGCCCTACTGCGACTCCAATACAGCTGCTTGCAGCCCTAAATGCCATTGCCTTATTACGTTCGTCTAACCGTGATGCCATAGCTGTATAAGCATACAATGCGCCACTATTTCCAAAACCAACTCCAATTATTATTCGCGCAACAAGAATAACATATTTGCGAACATTCGGTTGAAAAGCTTCTACAAACATCAGTATCGAATTACCCACAATAGTAGAACAAATTCCAGCAACAATAGGAATGCGCGTTTGCTGTAGACGATTACTCCACGCTCCGAAAATAGGGCTCGCAATGGCGGCAGCAAGATTAAAACACATTACGATCAGTCCGAAAAAATCTTCTCCAACGTCTGGATCAATTTGAACCAAGTACGGCCAAAGTGAATTGTGATACAGAAACATTTGAGTGAGCAGAAGAAAATTAATAGTAAACACAATGAATAGTGACGTCCAGCGGTGCCAAAAGTTAGGATCTCGGCTAGGTTTCAAGCCGGCTTTGGAGGAAGTTGTTAGGCGATCGTTGGATATTGTCTCCATGCGGTTTTCCGACAGCTCAATGCTATTGGTGGATGCGGAAACTTGCAGGGAACCGTCGCTGTATGGTGAAAAATCAACGCTTAAAAGCGGCGTTGTTTCAGTGGTTTCAGTGCTTTGTTTAGATATAAGTCTTTTGCCAACTGTTGTTAGTGACGTAAGATTGAATGAAGGATCAGTAGAAATTTGTTCACTCATATCGAAGCAGTTTTTCATAAAATCTATGTTTATAACAGTCTTAATTGTGCAATAAAATCGATTGACTTAAAACACATTACTTAGTAGCAAGTGCAACCGTTTTGATTTTCAGCGTTAGTTACGTGTTTAGTGTGCTACTCATAACTATGGCAATGCACTCTAACCCCTTGTTTGCGTCTCCAGCTGGCGCACTAAAATTTATTCTGAGCAACGCTTGTAATCCCTAGTCGCAACGCCTGCTTATCCTACTGGAAAGTACTGCAAATGTATAGAACAGGGACGTTACAGTAGTATAAGCGTATTCCTAAGCTAAAGCTTTAGCCTAAGCCTACGTATAAGACTGTATTTATACCTAAGCCTATCCTAAACAAAAAAGTAGACTAAAGCTTAAGCTCATGGGCCGAATTTAGATAATTGCTAGGTTTCGAGATTAATATGACAGAACAAACGGTAATAAAATTACAAGTGTTACTTTCTTTACAGAGCATACCACTCACATATTCGTTCTATACTATAGTGAAACTGTAGTATAGACCCGCTCATGCATTAAAATGTTCGAAGAATGAAACCGCAACTATTGGACCGAAGGAAAAACGCCTCATCTGCGAAAACCTTTGCCTAGATACAGCGGAAAATTGTTGCAAAACATCATTTCGCTTCCTCGTCTCTTTTTGCCATCGCCTTTGTTGCCAATGGCTGGTTAAGGAACTTACTAAACAGTTAAGTTTAACTGGGTTGTTACCGCATTCAAAAATACCAAATGAAGCCGGGATGAAAGCACCATTTTAACCTGCTTGAATACAAAATCTGGTTGTAGTTTACGGCTGTTTTATCAGGATTTTTATAGGCAATAAAAGTGCAAGCTACTTTTTTTATAAACAAATAAGGGCTATGGATGTTTGCGTTTTGGTTTATGCACTAAAATCAAAGATAAATTGCTAGATTGAACTTCACAAAATGCAGAAAAACTAGTAAACACTGTTGTTGTGAGTTTACAACAGTAATCATAGCCGCAGAACCGTTGGAAAAGAGTGGATTTAAAAACAAACGAATTTATTTAATTCAGGTTGGAAGTTGAAACTGTAAAGATAAACGTGGTGGATATATTTAACTTTGCAAATCCTTTGCAACATCTTTTTCAAATGTGAATCCTGGTTTTGAGGCAAAACCGTTGAACGAAACACAAATTGTACCGAACGCTGTGAAAACGATAGAGTTCGATAAATCGAGGTCCTATTCAGAAACTGTTTTATAAAAGTTATAAGACTCCAGTTAGCAACATAATTAAAACTAGAATGCCACACATTCGTATTTTGGCAATTTTTCAGCATAAGTACTTTGTTTACAACAGTTTGATAGCAGACCGGATTGTTCTATTATTTGAAAATTTGCATACAGATCTTAGGCTTAGGCTTAGGATGGCCCAGATCTTTAAGCATTTGCTAACACTGTTGCGCATTTGGCAAGGTTAGACGACCAGTAAACATATAGAGACATTTACAGAATTAACTAAATATCCAAAACCGACATTGTCTACTTCTTCATGCTCCAAAATTGAGTATATCATGCATATATTTATCAATTATCCTTTATATAGTCGATGCCGACTTTTTGTCCTTGACTGAAGCATACTGCTTTATAGTTGGCGTAGGGCGGCAGTCCCCGCAACGATGAACCTACTGGAATTTCGCCGAATTTCGTTTTGCAGCCTAACAATATATATATAGATGTCGCAATATCACGTTGGCAACTATCATACCTTGGCCAAAGGTAAAACTTTATTTATCATGGAAAATATTGCTGATTTATCAAGAATAGTAAGCGAAGTTTCTTAAATTCATCAGGAGTCATGTCAAAATAAAACGCAAGTTTAAACGCTATTCGTGTTTGTAGCAACATCTTTCAAAACGTTTTTTGTATTAAGCGTAGTGTTGCGAAAGATATATTTCGCAAACGCTTTTCAGCGTTTTACAAAACGCTATTTCCGTATCAATGTAAAACGCTTTGGACAAAACACGAAAAGCGTTTCTTGAAGAAATTAGCGTTGTGCATAGGACCGTAGCTAGCTCAGTTTGCTAGGAGGTCTAAACATTTTTCATAAGGGTGTGCAAGGGTTTTCGTTAACTTACTAGAAAGTTTAAAAGTATTCTTAGGGAGGAAAAATTTTTTCGGGCCACGGCTAAGTCCCCTTTGCCTCCTCCCGGCTCCCTCTGGCTACAGACTCGTTCGTTCATTAAATCAAGCAGGATAGTCATGCACTTGTAGAAAAAAGTGTACCCATTTGGAAGTGCTTATATACTTTTTTACTATAGTATATACACAGACATTCGGTTTTTAAAGAACAAAATAATTGTTAGAGGCGGTATTCAACTGCTGATAAATTGTCACTTGGGGAACATAGCACAAGTAAAGTAAAATACTATAACAATGGAAGTTGGCAAAAAATTGGATTGGCACATTGTGGAGCAATATGCATTGATTTTTTCCCGGAGTAAAAATAAACAGCCCGAACTCATCTGCAGTACAAATCGATGACCGCTTCGTTACGGATATGCTGGAATTGTACGATTTAGAACAAAAATAACGAAATTCATCCAAAATCTTACAAAAATTTGAGTGCGTTCGCTATTTTATCTTCAAATTTCAAACCGCTTGATTAATATATTTGCATAACTTTGCTGCATGTATTTGCAGAAAAATAAAACATCTTTGAAACTTTCATACTTTCATTTTGGTCAATATCCGGTTCCGTTGCTTATATAGATTTACACTCAGCCTACCTGTAAATATGATTTGCCGATTATATTTGTTTCTAACAATGCAAGTCCATTTATATTTGCCATCTTGCCACCACGACTCGCCGTTAGTGTACACTTTATCATCTCTGCCAACACATGTACTGTCGTCATGAATGATCCGTTTGTCTAAACAAAATGTGCTGCAAATTATTCATGTTAGTATAATGGATCATCCACGTTAAAATGCACGCACATTTGTTAAAAAATGTCCCTCCCTTTTGGGTGCCCGCGTTGTCCCTACCCACTCTTTATATACATTGTCTGAGATGTCAATATATCATTGTCTGAACCTTTAGACAATGAATATGCTCTAGGCATATCTATTAACTTACTTGTCCTGACATCATTATCAGGAACTGTTATTGTCCATAGTCCATCGGAAGGGTCTCAGTTTTTTGCGTTGAATGATGCGTGTGAATATGTGTGCACAGCGTGTGTTTATAAATGTGGGCACGTGTACTAAACGTAATGTCCTGACATCTTACAGACATATATTTGTCCAGATTCCATCCCGACAGAGTCTAGACAATTAACACTACCTAAGTACAGCTATGAAACTGTACCTTGCATTCAGCTAAAATGTGTATTTTGATTTTTGATGCTGTTCTAAATGGGGTGGGTGGAACGTTTATTACATCGGCGTGTGCACTTTAACGTGGATGACCAATAACTTTTTGAAACACATTCCGCAAAAATATAGGGAATCGTATTTCTACGTTTGCCTCAAACCATCTTTTCAAATACTGCATTGTTTTCGTGACCATAGCTAAAGCGAGAACGCTTTTGGATGTAACATTTTGCTGATCCTGATAGACTTGGGAACGATTAATTATCTGACTGGTTTTCCTTCCAAAATTGTAATTTTACAACAGTCGGTTCTCAGTAGTTACCTAAGTACCTTCTTCAGTGGTAAAATAGTAAAACCAATAGGCAGACTAATCTGTTTTTAGCAAACAAGGTGTACTTCGACCTAAGTTTAAAAGGTGTGTTGTTTCATGAAGTACAAAAATTAACTCCATCTGAGCTTAAATTTATTTGAAATTACCCCAGTAGATTAAGAAGGAATTACCTTGTGACTCCGCAGCAACAATTGAAACTTGCCAGTTCGCTAGAATTACTAAAACGAACCACATAAATAGTCTAAAATGCATATCAGTGCCAGTACGTAATAAAAATACCTGTTAGTCAATTAAAAATTAAGTGAACTTAAAATAGTGTATAAATGCTTTTAGCACGGTTGTCAAAAAATGCAGGAAAATCAAGCAAAACAGAAAAGAAAGTACTTATAGTTTTTTGTATATGGTTTGCTAACTTTTTGTCGGTGTTTTAAAACTCAGTTGAATATTGTTCAATGAAAAAATTGAAGAATATTGCTAAATTTATACCTATATGAAATGTTATAATTCTAATAAAACAGCACTTATCTAGGATTGAAAATAACAAAAAACGGGCGCCATTTTTCGTTCCATCTGTTCTGAAAACGTTGCGTTCTGTTTCATTGAAGGTACATAGACTAGCACAATTTTGTATAGCTAAACTTAGACCGTTAATACTATAAAAATGCATAAAACGATACGATCATAGTGCGCAGAATTTATGTAATGCTTCAAAATCCATCGGCCGTCCCGGTTTCTGGCAGGTCTCTAAGAGAGTAGGCTTACATTCTAGTATTCTAGACTACATTTTTTGCTTAGGCGTAGGATTAGGCTTAGGCTTAGGCTTAGGAATACGTTTGTGCAACGCTTAGGCTTAGCTTAGGTTTAGGAATGCGCTTAATCTACTGTTACAACCCTAGATGTAACGTTGGCCAGGGTAGGATCGATTTTGCAAACTGCTAGTAATAGAGCATTATTTATATTTTGAGATGAGCAATAAAAATTAAATTATTATTTCGCCATTCCATGATATATTTGTCTCCAGTGCAGTAAAATCCGATCGTAAGACACAACAGCAAATAAATTGTACATTGAAATGAAACAGAACATACAAAATAAACCTCTTCAACTAGTAATCGCCTACGTTTATTTGGTCGTTCAATTCTTTTTGACGAAACCACACTAGTTTTTGTTTACCACTTTGGTTTTATTTTGGACATACCTCCATAGCTAGTGAGAAAAGTTTTTCAGGGACACGTTGATCAATGTGCTGTTTACTTTCATGTTAGCGTTTGGCGTTTGTATTGCTCGAAATGGATGAAGAGGATTTTGGCTAATAAAATATTTTTCAAAAATAAACGAACTAAGTGAACCTATGTTAAACATGTCAGTCTAGGTAGGAACAGGGACTTCAGACCTTTTACTAAGCAGTTGGAAAAGCGGGGTAGAGCGGGGATCGAACTCTCAGCATATGAATCCTTAAGGCGAGCGCTCTACCACTGCGCCACGCAGCCCGCCTCTCCAACTGCATTTTTCGTCGACTATACGTGTCGACCGTACACAATGTGCATTGCATTTATTGCATATGCACCAGGACAAGCATGTTTCACATGCTTACAAAGCACAGTAAAATTGAGCCACACCGATTCACAATTGTAAAAAGATGATTTAGTTACTACATGCGCACAACGCAATTACGGCGCACTTAAGCAGAGTGTACATATTTCATACCGACAGACGGAAAACTACCAACTAATCTTCAAATGACTCAAAAATTAAACTAGATAAACCTAAACGCTCCGTCCAATATCATAGCTCTGTGATTCGAAAAACAATAGCCCAAGTAATTCTCCGAATATTAGCAAGCTTTGGCACATCTTTATCGTATTTGCAAGGTGTTAGGTGTGTGTATGTGTCCGTAATACGATGCTGCTTGTGGGAACCTTAACGCTTTGGTATGACGCGGCCGGTTGTAATACTTTACTAAACAACAAGGTAAATATTATGCCAGAAAATATTAAAGCAAGGGTGAAGTTAACGCTAACATTAACCTCCAAATTTCTCCACGCTAACTCCAGATATTAACACAACTCCAGTCAAACTTCTCCAATAACTCTCCCGCAACTCCGGCGACTCCTATATAATTACGTAACTCCGAAACTCCGCTATAACTCGAACACAATTCCACTCCGGTTAAATTGACCGCAATACACAACACCTCAAATGTTATGTTGCAGCCGTGCAACCCGCTAGGCGTTAACGTCTGACGCACCCGGTAACCAGAATATGTTCAGCCGGAATCTAAACTCATTAAGAATTCTACTAACAGTTAAACAATGTTCAGTCATTCCTATACAAGTTTACTACCCGAATGTGAAGAAATGATTCAACTTGAAAATACCAATAAAAATAACATTTCTGTAGCGATTCAAATTGAAGACTGGCTATGAGGATAGGTAAGGGCTACCACCCCATAGTACAGTTAATTTGCATATTTACCAGCATATCCAGTTTCATAACAACACAGTTCATGGTTTACAACTGCATGACAACCTGAAATGTAAGATACACATTTTATACCATATTACGAATAGCTAGCACATTTGTGCAATATAAACCAGTCTTTATACAAAATATATTACCAAAGCGCCCTTTAAGATAGAAACTAGGAAAAGAGACTTAGGAAGCCCAGGGGTGCCTGGAATATGGCTAGTTAGGGGGAAAATACCAAATCACTCATAGAAATTTACATGGCTGTGCGACCTACAATCCCCAGAAAGAATTAGGTAGGTGCCAGTTCCAATATATCCCCAGTTTCTTCGCTGTTGGGCAGCGTGTGCTGCACGCACAATCGAAAACTAATTCACACACGTGTTTACATATGAGCCGCCGTGGCGCAAACCAGACCCTAAGCATTTCTTGACCGACAAAACTGGCAAACCTTGCCAAATTTAGGTATCCTATATATACGTGCGAAATAAAAGAAACTGCATCGAAGTCAAAGATGTGATCGAAATATTCTCGTCGATTTGTGCAGATGCTGTAAAATCATTTTTTTATCTATGCTTGTCGTGTCGGAAGCATACGTCTAGACAATTTGTTGACGCAATTGGGGATTGTGGCTACATGGCGCATGTGAGAGCGTTGACGCAATTGGGGATTTTGGGTACATGGCGCATGTGAGAGCAGTCGCGTAAGGATCTGAAGCTTAAGGAATCGATTCATTCTCAGCAATCAGGATGCATGCTGTTCCAGCTGCATGATAAAAGCTTCCTGTTCTGACTGTTCTTACCTAGAATGACTGCAGTTAGGCTGCAAAACTTTTGTAGATTATATATTTCAGAGTTTTGCAGCATGGGGACCTTTAGGTACGTAATAAAATATCTATTCATTGCATTTGTGTTGCTCAATAGTAGTTACTTGGCAAATTGCTCTGATATTGACGATGAGGTGGATGTAAACAGTATTGAAGACGACGATGACAGCGAAAATGTTAAAAAAGATGTTCCCGTTAGCTTTTCTTGACTAGTTTTGTTTTTCACTGAATTTACTACTTGTATTAATCTGCATTATGCACTTGTCATTGAGAATTTGATACGTAATATCGGACACCAAATAGTGCCGGAGCCGGTTAATTTCCGGCCGGAGCTGGATAGCTAATTCAAATATAATACTGAACGGTATTCAAATGTCAGAACATAGGTAACAAAATCTGTGGCCTAAGGTATCCAAAGTGTTTAACCCCTTCTCACATAGAGTTGACTATGGGCAACTTAGCGCAGTGTATATACGTTAAGTAGTATATATCGCGCAGTGTTTAACAATTACAACACCTATACATAGTACAAAATCACCAAAAGACGTGAGAGCCCCCTCGGGCTTGAGTGTCAAGCTCCTATAGCTGAGTTGTGATGGTAAACGCCTCCCACTCCAGTCACTGGAGTTCGAATCCTAGTATAAAAGTAGGTCTCAGATGAAATAGAAAATATTCATGTGACAAAGGGTTAAGCGAAAAAATTTTCACTTGACAATCTATAACCCCTTCTCACATAGAGTTGTCTATGGGCAACTTAGCGCAGTGTATATACGTTAAATAGTATATATCGCGCAGTGTTTAACAATTGCAACACCTATACATAGTACAAAATCACCACAAGACGTGAGAGCCCGCTCGGGCTCGAGCGTCAAGCTCCTATAGCTGAGTAGTGATGGTAAACGCCTCGCACTCCAGTCACTAGAGTTCGAATCCTAGGATAAAAGTAGGCCTCAGTTGAAATAGAAAATATTCATGTGATAAAGGGTTAATTGACAAAGCGTAACGCCCACACCGATGGATTATTATCACGTTAACATCGACCCTTTTCCGCTATTCTGTTTTTGTAGTGTTGCATTGGGTTCCAATATTTGTTCAGCGTATGCTACATTTAAAGGCATCCAGTTTCACTAAGTATTACGTATTGTAAAACAGTAGGCTTAGGACTAAAGCTGTTATTTTCGCTCATACTTAGGCCTAATGTTAACTTATTTTTAGGCTGAGGTCTAGTCTTAGGCATAGCAATACGCTGAAATACTGCTATGTCCTAAAATAACACCGCTCATCATCATCAGGTTTTCGAGTATTGTAGCCCAATAAAGATTATGAACGAACACTGGTACATGTAAACATTTGTCATTTATATATACAACACATTATGGCAGAAAAAAATATGTAACAGTAAGCGGTTGCACTGTAGTAATTAAGCAAAGTACCGAAGGATATATGAATTCTTCATAGACGGATTTTATTTTAGATCGAGCCGCTTCCGTTTTCAACCCCTGATCCGGTTGGAGAACATTACTTTGCAGAAGCGTTCAAAGACACAAACGTATTAAACACAAGGTTAGCCTGCTAATATTCGGGCTGCAGATGAACTGATTAAGTGTAACCAGGGATCGACCGGATATTCGGCTCCGTTTTAACATGCGGCAAAAAATCGACATTCGGTTCCGGTATCCGGTATAAACCTACCGGATATCTGCGGTTATGGTTCCAAATATAATGAAACTGCTTTTTACATGTCGAAATATTAATTTTGCAGCGACTGCAATTCCGGGAAAGTCATAAGTTTACACTGACGTGGAATGAAAAATTCTAGCCAATAATTAATTTTAAATCCATAAATACCAGGGTGCAACCGGAATTCCGGTTCCGGCATTTTTTCACCTTCCGGTTCCGGTAAATTTTTACCGGATTTAAAAATTCCGGTGTTAAAATTTGGCCGTTTTCTTAACTTTGCTAATTTTTGAGAATCTCTTTTGAAAGCATACTCAATTAGCATTTATGTGGATTTCACTTCAAAAAAAAAACAAAAAAAAAAACCCCGCCAAAAAAGAGCAAAAAAAAAAAAAAAAAAAAAAATAACCCCACCCCCCCCAACCCCCCCCCCCCCCCCCCAACCAAAGCGCACAAAATCGATATCCTATATTCTGTTAACATCGGCTCAGGCTCCGTTACAAAATTTACTATCCAGTTCCGGTGTTCGGCAAAATTAATATCCGGTCAGTCTCCGAGTGAAACATCTTAGCTTCGTGCCAAGTTGGTGGAATATTTTTAATTTCAGAGGGGTTGAGGTGTACCAGTGCATTTGATTTTGTAACTGATGTTCTTTGCCTTTTTGTTGTAAGTTTAACTGAAATTAACAGTTCTGTTAACAATATCAGTAAGTGTGGTTGTTAGGTTTTAAGTCGTCGTTTGTCATCCCAGATGTGGTCATATTTGCATGTTTCAGGTGGGTTAAGTCAAATGCCAAGAAGCAGGACGTCGACGAAGAGATTGCTAAATACGATGGTAGGAAAATGTGATTACGTTTTTTAAATTAAGACCGTGGTGTACACGTGTTAAGTCAAGATATTTGGGAATAATATGTAGTTCTACTTAGCATTTGCAATTTATGCTATGCGTATAAGTTGGTTGAAAAATTGTTTGCTATATTTATGCTTTCAAATTTCGCTTGTACGTCAAAGTTTTGCAGTATGTACGTGCTGTATAACACATCAAAGTTTTCAGGAAAATTCGAAGTTGGCGAGCCTGAAAAGCGAGTACTGACGAACGATTATGGATTGATACTTAAGGCAAGATATCATTATTAATGAGTCAACTGTATGTGGAGAAAATGTTCGCTTCGTAATTTCTAAATACTTTTGCATATCTAAATAAAAACAAAAAACTAAAATCATGATTTATGTAGTGTCGGTTGCCGAAAAATGCGGATTCTGGGACTTATCCTTTTGAACAGAAATGTGGTTTGCTTTTTGAATATGACAAAAACGCTAGCTTGTTTCCGAGCTGCAAGTTCAGCAACAAAAACCTCTATGTCGTTGACGTCTAAATATAGCATTTTTAATTTTGGTTGTTTGGTTTATTCTTTTAAAGTTGAATTTTTCAAAAACCAAATTTTTACAAATGGTTAAATTTGTGGAACAAATGCGATTTTATTACATGGTTTAAAATGTAAAAAATAAAATGTAGAAGTCCGTCCCCTCTCAAAAATACCCTGGAACCGCGAATGTCAGATACCTATCTTATCTTGATATTTTAGTCTAAAGCAAAACATCACGCTGTTGCTGCCAAGTTGACGAAGCCAGTGAAATTTTCGGAAATCAAATCACTGATCATTCAGTAAGTGTTGGAAACTATGATTTTGTTGGTTGAAATATTTGCAGCGTCAGTGTATTTAACTATTTCAGTGAAAACATTTGTAGTTAAGAAATGATGCGCAGAGTTGTTCAGGAGCACCTCTGCGTATTGGTTAAAAGCACTTTACTACAGCAACGTCTGTTGTGATCGTTTTTGCACAATGCTGAGCTGAAATTAGTGGAATTCTAGTTATTATTTGTGAGTGTAGTTGTGCGTACTATTCTTGTTTAGGTATGATATCAAGTTTCAAAATGGTCAAGAATGTGGCGGAGCTTACATAAAACTGTTGGAAGGCAAACAAGACATCGATCTCGTATGTTTTATCACTGTGAAACAATAAGGGTTTTCAATAGTTCCTTTCCAAACTGCCAAACGTCACCCAGATAAGTTCTATATATTATGTACAATCCAGTATACCCAGTATTGTCAATGAATCAATTAAAAAAGGTCCTGCAGCAAAATAAATACATTGCGCTATACTCGCATATGCGTGTCCAGATTAGTTTTCATTCAAACGTTATCGAATGTTTGTATTTCAGAGTTCGTTCAATGACAAAACGCCATATTCAATTATGTTCGGACCGGACAAATGTGGCCTTGAAAATAAGGTTGGTTACAGCGAAGGAACTGTATCCAAATAATGATGTCTTAATTTGGTAACTATTACAGTGCGTTTCCTGTGTTAGATAATAACTTATGTGCCCCGTTTTGTTTTATTGTTTGGAGTTGAACGTAACTTGTGCCTATGAGTTTGATGCGATATAGTGTAATAATTTATGCTTATATTTCAGCTTCATTTTATTGTTCGTCATGCAAACCCCAAGTCAGGCGCTGTGGAGGTATGTGTCTGTGTATTTTAAAACGGTTTTTGTTGTGGGTTTTACTAAGTGACAGGTTACATCATTAGAAAGGCCAATTTGTAATAATTAAATAGTCGTAAATTTTGACAGCTATATAATGCAGTATTAAGGTTAATGCTATGATTTGTAAAAGTATTCTGTTTTAGGAGAAACATTCCAAACAACCTGATAAGTCTATCGAAGAACATATTACGGATAAAAAGTCTCACTTATACACTTTAAGTTAGTTTGCAATTGGCGGTACTTGGATTTTATTCGAATAATAGTAAATTAGTAACTAAACTATGACTACGAAGTCGTAAAATTCTGTTTAAAGACTTCAACCGGCTTGATAATGTTATTCCGAGCAATTTATCCGTATGGATATGCTACAGTTCATAGCTGATCACCGCTGCAAAATAATTGTTTATAATTTAATTGTTTCGAAATGTTTTAAAAATGTATACTTGCGCAAATTTGGTGTAGTAATTTAGGTTGTAAAGATATAAGATATACTAGCCATATGGTGGCACTGACTTGCTCACTTTCACTGCTTTATGCCATGTAATTATTTTTGTACATTCACCACATCAAACAGCAGTATCTAATTATTTGCTGAAGCCGATTTTTGTTTTTAGTTTTAAATGATGATAACACTTATGAAATTCAAATCGATCAAAAACGAGTATTGAAAGGCAATTTAATGGAAACCTTGGAGTAAGTAACTGTTCGTTTCAGAGCTGTTTGGTTATGGCACAGTTCCGAAGTGATATCAAGTATTTCAGTAACTTCCCATTTTTATAACAGTACAAAATGATTAGTCAAATGCCGCTTTCCGTTAAACAGTTTTTGCAAGGAATAAGTTTGTATCAGACGGAGACTTCGTTTTACGCAATTGTTTGGCATTCGTTCATGTAGTTGGGTTCTGTTTAAAAAAATTGCAGTAGCCTTCTGGTGTTTGTTATATTATTTCGCATGCGTATATCCGTTTTATTGTAATGTAGGCCAGCAATCATTCCTTCAAAAGAAATTGAAGATAAAGATGACAAGAAGCCCGAGGATTGGGATGACCGTGAAAAGTCAGTTTTATTTTTATGTTGAAGCGCTGTAATTTCAACCCTTTTTTGGTTAACCTTTTATTAACTTCTATTCTGTAGTACTGGTTTAGGAACGGAAGCTAAAAAATTTATATTATTTCTAGCTATTTTGTTGAGTTTTGCATTGACCGTTTTATCGAAATGTAACTATACTGTTGATCAACTAGTGTCACAGGAAAAACTGCACAGTTATACAGTTTGTATAATTTGTGCTACGTATTAATTTGAACGTGTTAACTATAAACTTTTGATTTCTGAATGCATTTTATTTTTCGTTGCTCTAGGATACCAGATCCGGATGCAAAGAAACCAGACGACTGGTGAGTTCTAATTAAGGCACCGATTCTTTACCGATACCTTTTGCCCTTATCAGTGAGTGGGAATGTTATTAATTTCATTTGTTGGCGTATATCAGTACGTCTCATCATTGAAACTGTTATCTCTCGTGCGTTTGTGTTTGAAATATTTCATTGAAATAAACGGTTCTCATGAAATTAGAATCATTTATGCCGGTTACGGTTTATGTCTTCGCATTTATATTGATATAATGTAGTATCCTATCGGTTTTTACATATCGTGTGTCAATTGGAATGTGCATCGGTTCACCATCTGTAAAATTTGAAAACAAAAATCGGCATCACCAAATTTGAAAACGGCACATGACGAGTACTAATGTGTAACATGCTAACGCAGCATTAGTGCCGGTTAAAATGTTGACAAATACTTATTATTTAAAAATTATTGTTGATGCAACTACTTTAAAGTAATTGATGACTTCAGTTAAGGTTTTGCGATGGTTATGTGCAACCCACACCAAATTTCTGACCAGTTAAAACATGTCAAGCTAATTTTATCGGAATTTCAATACCTAGTGTATACAACGTTGTATTTTGCATATATGCAACATATTGTGTGTTTCAGGGACGAAACGCTGCCTGAATATATATTAGATCCCGACGATGTGAAACCAGATGGATGGTTAGACAACGAGCCCGATTATATTGCGGATCCAACTGCAGAGAAACCTAATGACTGGTTTGTATTTATTGTAAACTTTTTGATTTTTCAGTGCAATTTTAATGACAAGTATGTTGGTCTTTTGAACACTGATGTTTAAAACCATTTAAAATTATACCTGAACAAAACCCATATGACACGTTGCTTGAATTTCTTCTATAGACCATTAATATGTCGCTTTTGAATTGAATAGGGATTTTTAGTATATTAATTTGTTGTCTGTTCTAGGGACGAAGATATGGATGGCGAGTGGGAAGCGCCTAAGATCGGTAAGTATAATCGGTGTATTTTTGACTGCAGCAATCTTTCTAAACTCTTCTAATAATATTTTTTATTGAGCGAAGCTTGATTCGAAATATTTAGGTATGTTTCTAAGCGCTTCTCTAATACATGATATATTATTTAGTTAACTACAAAACGTATAATCTTTTATAATTGGGACTTGATATCACGTAAACTATATACGTTCTTCATAATTTTCATTAGAAAATCCAGCATGCAAAGACGCTCCTGGATGCGGAACATGGCAGCAGAAAAAGAAAAAAAATCCTGACTACAAAGGGATCTGGAAAGCACCGATGATCAAAAATCCAAACTATAAGGCAAACGGAATTGTGTTTCAGAACTCGAGGAAGAAATTGTGTATTATTTACGATTTCTGGCTGTCGTATATGTCTTTCCTGTTGTTTATCGCTCAGGGTCGTATCTTTCATGGACATAGAACAATACTCGTTCAGCTTCGATTACAGCCTCGTTCACTTTTGTATTATTTAACTCTGGATTATGCTGTATGTTTCAGGGCAAATGGAAGCCGAAAATGATACCAAACCCGCATTATTTCGAAGAAACAAACCTGTTCAGCACTTTGCTACCAATAGTAAGCTTGACTAACACATTGTTCACTACCATTTTCATTTTGGTAAACTAAGTGTACGGCAAAATGGGAAAAAAATTGTGAACTTTTTTCTCACAGAAATGAAAATTTACGCTCAGTCTTAAAACAGGTGCGTTAAACGGGCAATGTTGCCTTACAGCATCTCTTCCTGTATAAGAATATAAATTCTCAGCCAATAATAATTGAATACCAAACACAAAATGTTTTTGAATTGGAATTCTACGTAGTACTTCACATTTTAAGTAACTATTACATATATGAATATTATTACATTTACAATCTTCGTAATTTATATATTAGAAGTGTTTTAGGGTGCTATTGGTTTGGAACTATGGTCGATGTCGGACGGAATTTTGTTTGATAATTTCATCATCACTAGTGATAAGCAGGTAGCACATAATTTTGCAACGCAGACATGGTATGCCAAAGTTAGAGCAGAAGCAGCTCACGACAGTGTAAGCATAATATTTCTGATTTTAATTTGTAATTCAGACTGCATAGTGGTGTTTTATCATCATACTGTCTCATTCATGTACTAAAATAATTATACGCCACTAAAATGACACATCATTTGCAGTAAAGCACCAACACTTATATATTGGCTTTGGAATCGTCGTAAACTCTCATTTGTTGGTCGTTTTTTAAAATGGCAGGCGAGTTAGCGTAGCTTTCGCATTTGCAATCAATTGTTTTTGTAAAAATATGTTGTTTTGTTATGCTAGACATTAATTAATATCGAATATTATTTTTAGAAGTCGTCTTTCTTCGGGGGCCTTATTGAATCAGCGAATAAGCAACCCTGGCTTTGGGTGGTATACATCCTTGTGGTGCTGATACCGATTGTACTGATTACTGTGTTCTGTTGCACTGGAGGCAAGGTGTGGTAATTTTTTATGCAATGCAGGATTGCTAAGTCTGTAGTACGTAATTCACATTGGAACAGCAGCATTACTATTATAAGCCCTATTCGCCATTCAAGTACTTGTAGTGGTACTATATATGGACTATAGAGACTAGAATTGTTTCTGAACAGAAACAGCCCTTGTTCTGGTCCTTATCAGAAGTATTGCCTGTCAACGCATAGTTATCGAGCTTTTTTAATGTTTTCTTTTTTGTCATAAATGTACAGAAAGCAAAGTCACCAATTTGTGAAATAGGTTAGCTACGAGTGCGATATGAGTATTCGGTCAAATACATTATTTGACTACCTTTGAATCTGTTTGTGTGCATTCAATCTAGTGAGTGCACTGTTTAGTGCAACCGGATCTCAAAAAATATCGAACCGCTTACTCGAGTTAATATATTTATATTTCGACAAACCGTAAGACTTAACTGCGCTAATTTAGTATTGTTTGCTGTAATTCATAATAATTTTGGGCCAACTGGCATGTGCGTAGCTAGGATTTTGAAAAGGGGTTAAGTTGTACAAAAATTTCGAAGGTTGTTTCTTGTGTTACAAACAGAAAAAATATCTAAACCCATCCTTACAATTATTCCAAAGGGGATTGCACCTGATATCCGGCTGGCTATGCCCTTGCGCCATAGAGACCTGGCATAACGCTAACAAACAAGTAGTGTTGCTAAGTAGTGTTTTTTAGAGTGAAGACGATTCGAAGAAAACCGATGCAGTATCGCCGGATGATGAAATTGATGAAGATTACAATATCATCGATGACAACGAAAATGGTAATGTTGATGCGGCAGCGAGCGGCGATCATATTGGTGAACAAGCGACGCAACAACAACAAGAAAAACGAAATTTTAGTGACGGTGGTCAGTCTAGCACTGCTGAAACCAGTGTTACTGGCTCGCCTCAAGGATCACCGGCCAAAGACGGTAGTGGTGCGCTTGGTGGCGTATCGAAAAAAGCGGATTTGGAGGGATCGGCAAGTGTTTTTACTTTTGCTGTTAGGATGGCAGTATACTTTTGATGACGTTCGTCACCGTCCGGCGAAGCTCATCATCGTCTGCCGTGCAGCACCGTACCACAACGCACGCGGATTGCCGCAAGGCACAGCATATCAGTTTGCAATTAGGGCGCCGCACAACTAGTATTACACCACTCTTACTGGTTTCGAACTTTGCTCTTTGAGTTATTGGATATTTAAAATTTGATTTTTAGTTAGTGTTCAAGGTCGTGTTTGAAATTTGCAGTCTACGCTTTGTGTGTTTTATGAGTTTTTCTAACTGCGTATAGTTCGTAGTTTATTTAGATGTACAGGCATTGTGGTATATCCGTTCGAGGTAATTTGTTTTGATGAACAAAATTTGCGTACGCAATTGACTCAGTGTTGTTACCTGGCAACTTTGGCATCCTATATGACGCACACAAATTTTTCGTTGACATATTTTATCGCAAAATATTTGAACGGAATTATGTTTCACACGATCTGAATCAAAACAATGTGCGGGTTCCATGGTTCGCTGGTCCATTCCGGAGGGTATCTCACCACTAACACTGGCCGAACACTGCTCAATGCAGAACTTCAGTCGGGCTGAATATGTTAAATTAAATTTGCCGTTGTAGAGCGAAGAAGAAGAGGAAGATGAAGAGTCTACGACCCGTAAACGTGCTCCTATTATACTCCTGCCGACAGAATAAAAGATGGTTTGGTCAATTTTTGATGGCACTGTTCTTGGGTCATATTACCCGAGTGTTTTGGTTGGATTGTTGTCTCCTTTTTTCTGGTTTGTGATGATCCGCGGTTAAACTCAGTGGAAGACAATTTAAAATGTCTTTTGTTTCGTTTTTTGTTTTTGTATTTTTATTGTCAGTAAATTTCGCCGTGCTGCGCCCAGCTACTTCTAATCTTTAAGACGTCGTATTAAGTTCGATATCGATTTGGGACTTATTTTAACTGTATGTAGCATTGGTACGTTTGAACCATATTTAAAAATAGTTCTTGTTCGATTGATAGAAAGCCATTTTAATCGAAGTGTATTTATTGCGTGAAAGTTGCTGACTGTTCGGTTGAATTTTGTTGGTCGCTATTAGTTTCTTAGCGACGTATTGAAATTGTAGGGTAATCGTTTGTTACTGAAACAGAGGGTTTAACCCTAATATATGGCTATTTAATAGTTTTATATGTTACAAAATATTTTTCAACTTGTTATGTTTATGTTGTGTCTGAAAAATATTCATGAACTTTTTCATAACTTGAACTTGTTTTTGGTGTTGTGAAGCTTAATGATGACATCAAAATTTGTATCTTTAAAAGTTTGTTATTCCAAGTTTATTTATACACGAAGGTGTTGCGCCCTTGCAAAATGGATCACAAAATTATAGGTCAGATATAACAACGTCGTGCACTTCAACTGCTCCCATTTTTCAGGTGACAATGTTTAATTTTTATCATGGTTGGAATACAACACAACGTCGGCACAATACACTGTTTACTAGGTATCTCATTCTTTTTAAAAAGATCAATCTATGAAATTTAAACAATTGTTGTGGATGCGATATAATGTAGAGCTAGAGCTGTATGTATCTATTTCTACACACGTGTCACAAACACGCTTTACACTTTGAAAGCCTGATTGTTTAATTGATTTCGATTTTATTTTGAAAATTTAATGCCGTATATTAGTTTGCTTTGCGTTCACTATTCTCGTCGACTCTTAATGCTGTCTAAATCCTGTTTCATGTCACTTTAAATTGCGTATCTAACAAAAATTGTGCGAAAGAAATGGATGATATTTTGATTTTAAGGTAAGGTACGGTATCAGAACGTAACAATTTTAGAATTAGCAATAACGATTTTCCATCAAAGATCTAGGTAAAGCTGGGCATGAATATGTAGAATATATAATAGTGCTATACTATTTAACAATATTGCCTACTTTGGTGCCACACGATAAGCATACCGCCACTTTTCGCTGAAAAATGCATAGTTTCTAAAAAGTTTCCATTGTGTTCGTATATGTTGTAGAGTTGCAACATTTAAAGTAAATACCCGGGCCCGGACCCAAATTTTTCTGGAGTGAAAACCCGGACCCGGAATTTATAACGCTGCAAACCCGGACCCGCACCTGAATTTATTTTTCTGGCATACAACAATGTGGAATTTTTATAACTTAAATATTGAACCCTAATTTTTTTAAAGATAGGAAAGAATTTCTGCCGCCATCTATATTCTAGCAGTTCAGTGTGCAAAATATTAATAGGCAGAAAGTGTCGAAGTATTAACTTAAAATGAGACATTTGCATACCGACCATTACTGCCATTCCTAATTAAACATTCGTAATCGTAAGCCATGTATATCTGCCTAGGTTGTTTATTACTCAAAAATGAAGCCTGTTGACTAACTTTTTCTTATGCAGTTTGCTTTTACATATTACATACGATAATTGTCTTAAGAGACATGATCGGAGCGTTTTGTTTCTAATGTACTTGACACAGTTAGCGTTGGTTGCACAGCTATCTGATAAATTCTCTAACCTATTCAATTTAGGTACGATACAGTTACTATTCAGCATGCAGACGCGGGATTTTATAATCACTAAGATAATTTTATTCCGGGTATTTCGTTCGGCTATTTATATAATACCGGGAACCGGAGTTTTTTGAAGCGAAAACCCGGAGCCGGAATTTTTTGGCGAAAATACACGGAATACTCGGACCAGGACCCGGATGCAACTCTAATATGTTGTGATCTTGATTCAGCAGTCGGGCTTTTGTACACTTTCCCCGCTTGTACACTTTCCCCGCCCGCAATTACGCATAGGTTTATGAAATGATTATGCCTAGGTCTAATTATAAGCCTTAACCTTGTGTGTTTGGTAAAGTGTACAAGATCCAATAATCACGTAGGTATGGAAATATAAATTTAAGTGAATTATTTGAGGTTATATATGCGTTATTTCAGTTTCGTTTATTATTGTCGCGTATTTTTTCGCATTAAATTGTGAGAGGCTATCATAGCTCATTTTATATTGAATACGTTCTATTTGTGTCACCATTACAGTGTGCGATTTGTTTGTTACTGGATTCTTTGAACTTTGATTTGAAGTGGACTTTGCCAATATGCAGTCTGTGTTATTGTATTACTGCTACCTTTTTACTGTACTGTAGATATCGTTATTCAAATTGATACGTGCTATTGGCTAATGCTTTTTTTGATAACTTCGTTGTAGCAAAAGTTACCTCTATGTATTTGGCTGGAATGTATATATCGGTCATTATGTACGCAGCATATGTTCTGATTGAGGAGTAAGCTGTGTGTGGATTTGGTGAAAAAAGTAAATCGAACGTATTAATGTATTTTGGTCAAGGTAACGATATGGTGATACTAAAATATATGTGACAGAAATCTTACTGGATTTTAACTTAAGGTTTGCCTAATTTATCTGCCCTTGGTCGGGCGCGATGGTTAGGTCACAGCCCACTTCTAATCCATTCGGCCGGTATAGCTATTTTTTATTGAATACTTGTCTCTTTCCTGGAAATTCTAACACCAAATATTTCAATCGTTTCCGGTAGGAATCCATGTGTTAAAATGGGATCATTATTCATTATATATTAAATTTCTTAAATTACAACTGCATGATGGTTTGCTTTAAAATAAAATGCTTATGCTAGTTGTTTGGAGCGCGTGTTGCAGGAGGTTTTTGGTGTCGAAGTGTTGCAAAAGGTTAGCCAAAGCAAAAAATAGTGTAAAATCAAAGCTTACTCTTTCGCAGTACTAGCAAAAAACAGGACGGATCCATTAAAGTAATGGATGTTTGGCTCAATGACGAGTACTATAGTGACCTGAATAAGAGGGGCTCCCCGTTTTGAGTCCCGATCAATAGGAGTCTGGGCCCATGTTGCGCTGAGGGCTGTCCCGGGACAGTAGGGCAGCGAGACTGTAGGACAGCGGGTACTATTGTTACTAATGATAACCATCGAATATTTTTTCATGTTCGGCAATTATTGCCGGATATTTATCCGGATATTCGAAATTAAATTTTCTGTTTCGGATATCCGAAACTCGATTTTGCTTTTTTTGAATTTCCAAACCTCAAATTTCGTTTCTCAATCGCTTGTTATAACTTGTTGCTCTAATAGGGAAGTACCCTGACCCAGAAGCTGATTGCAATGAACGTAAAACGTACAATTCTAAAACAGTTTTTATTATCCAACTGCTTAAATAGTACTGGGTGTTCGGTTTAAAAGATTGCTACTAACTAATAAATACTTGCTTTGGCCACCGGAAATTGAGTTGATTTGGTTTGTATACAATTCTATCCAATGTCACCCTTCCCTTGAACGTAACAAACGACAAAATTAAAAACCATACACTAATGCTTCCGCAAGCGCAGTAACGTTTATGGATGTTTGTCTATTGAGAAAATGACACTGGGAGAATCAAATTACTTTAGTAAGCATCAACATTTGCTAATACATATGACAAGCATACTGCTCACACTACAGCGCTGTAATATACCTAAACAGTTGCATATGCCAGCTAAGGTTGCCACAAACTTGCGGTGTTGAGTCTGGCAAAAAATATGCAAGCAGGATTTGTAGGTTTATAGATATACGAAAAATAAAATTTAATAAGAAATTTAGTTCCGAACTTAACGTTGCATATATCTGCAATAAATATTGCATCAAATAGAAAGGACAAAATCTCAAATATATAGCAATCAGTTTAAGATTAATGAAATATATAGTAGCAGGGATGCAACTGGAATTCCGGTTTGACTACGAAACCATTTGTATAGCATACTTTTTAGCAGCGTAGGACTGCTGGGGCGAGAGGAGCCACAACTCTACTCACCCTGCGTTACCCTCTGACGAGCCACTGTAGCTTCTTCAGTAAAGTGCTGTTGAGTTTAGGACCTGTGAACATGTGTTTTCCTGCGGTCTTTCCAGAAGTTTGGAGAGACATGTATCCAACTATTCCTCCTACTGGCGGATCCGGCCAATGTTACTTTAAAGGCCGTCCCATTTTCCCGGGACAGAAATGTACCAGGAGTACCCGTTCCATTTTCCCGGAACAGCAATGTACCAGGAGTACATTCCAAAAATATAATTGGGACAGCGGGACAGATGGGACACTTGGGACACATGGGACAGCTGGGATAAATGGGACAGATGGGACATCGGGACAGATGGGACACTTGGGACAGATGGGACAGATGAGACAGTTGGGACAGCGGGATAGAAGGGACACTTGGGACAGATGGGACAGTTGGGACACTTAGGACAGATGGGACAGATATATATGTGTACATATATATAATATATATGTGGACCTATAATTTCTGAGGGAGTACGATTGTAATTAGAGACCTTGTCTTTTATGACAAAAAATTTCGGAGGAGGGAAATTGCAGGAACGTTACCATTTTATCATAAAAAAATTTCTGACGGGAGGCGTACGCCCGCTAACCTTCGGATCCGCTATTGCCCGCCTTCTCACTAGACTGAAATAGACAAGGCTTAAATTTTAGACTAGAAAGTCGCCTAGCGTGTTGGGTTTTAATTCAAACGTTATGAGATCATGGGCTCTGTGCCATTGAAATTCCAATGTGCCCTTGACAGATAGCCATGTTTGCAAGCTAGCCTTTTACTAATTTATTATCATACTCAGCTAGGCTTGGCGTCTTATTAAATCAAGGGCGGTCTGAATTTAAAATGACGCCCAGCATGTACTCTCGCGACACGACTTGGCATATGCATATAAGTAGATTTTGTTTCTTGCAAAGGTAATAAATTTGGTATTTTACGGCGCTCATTCGATGCAAATTTTTCACTGGGATAATTTTGAGATAATTTATCCGGATATTAGTGTTCTGTCAATACAGTTAGGCATGCAAATTTTCATATGGCAATCCAAAATTTTTAAGAAAACATTGCAGATGCACAAGTTAGATAAGAGGGATTTTTATGGGAGTATCTACTCTATCCCCCCCTCCCACGGACCTGACCAGGTGTACGAGACCTTGGCGTACTAGGAGTATGAAATTTTGGGTTACCTGCGGAGCGAGATTTAAGAACGCTGTAGATACAAAAAGAGACATGAAGTATTGCAGTACAAGAAATGCAAAATCTTCGGATAATATACAATAATTCCGATTCTTCCTCTGACAGCAATTTTGATATCTCAGCTATCACAGGGTTCAACAAAAGCAGGTTAGCAAGAAATATGTGCGCGTGTGGTTTATGGAAAATCATTGCAGCAGTTTTAAGGGCTTAGATGCTTGAATGCGTGAACAATTAAAAAACTCGAAAAGCCTCTGGCACCGCCACCCCCACCCATTGATCACAATAAGACTTGTTCTAAGGAGCTTTAGGAGGCCAAAACTCCGGGACACCAGGAGTATATCCTATATTATGATCACCCGTATATGCATGAATGTTTTTTCACATTGAACAGTTGCAGCGAATCTGTAATGAAAAATTGCGCGGTTAATATGTGTTAGTGGGAAAAGGTTGCCTGGCATAATTGACGTAATTTTTATGAAACTCTACTTGTGCTTTTGTGATATATAAGACAAGTCGCGTCGCGAGATTACATACTGGGCGTCATTTTAAATCCTGCTCGCTCTTGAAATAATAAGACGCCAAGCCTAACTGAGTATGCTGCTAATTAGTAAAAGGCTAGCTTTCAAATGTGGCAATCTGCAAAGTTCATATTTGAATTTCGCGTAACGCCGAACCCACTTGGGTGCCCCTTAAAGGACCCCGCCTTAACGGGTTGAATCAAAAACGGCCAAATTTTCAAATGCGATGGCTTTTCGCTCGTGCCGCTTCGGCACTGAGAACCCATGAGCTCATAACTTTTGAATTCAAACCCCACACGCTAAGCGACGTTCTTCTCTTACACCAAAACAGTCCATAGTTACTTTATCAGCAATTCTAGATGTCTGAATAATGAACATCTTACAGCGTGAGGTTGCGGGCGACAACCCCATCCTGCATAGTGTCGTTTCAAAATGCGGTAAATTCAAGGAAGCCGTAGCCTCCCCTCCTGAGAGAGAAAAGCACAAATTTGGTTAAAAAGTTTGGTTTTATACAAAAAGTTTCCTCCTACATTTGTGTCGTAAAATTATATAATAGTAAATTAGATACGCTAATCCAGTCATTAAACTCAATAATTGACGCAATTCAACTCAGCACGTCGCTTTTACACAGGAATATACAAGAAGAAAAATATAGATTTCTGAACTGTATAAAATACATTTTTCGTTCTGCTGTAATCGATATATCAAGATCCCAAAATGCGAAAGTATATATTTACGTCTTAAAAAATTGAAATTTAATCGAAATTATCATAGGAGCTTAGGAGGAGCCAAATCGACATTATGTACTGATCTAGCACTATTTAAGCAGTTGGATAATAAAAACTGTTTTTAGAGTTGTATGTTTTAAGCTCATAGCAATCAGCTTGTAGTAGGTTAGGCACTTCCCTTAGAGCAATAAGTTAAAACAAGTGCTTGAGAAACGGAAATTGAGGTTTTGAAATCCAAAAAAGCAAAATGGAGTTTCGAATGCCCGAAGTAGAAAAAAATTTAATTTCGGATATCTGGACATGCGGATATATCCGGATATCGGGATATATAAAAAAATATACGATGCCCATCACTAATAAGTTTGTTAATATATAAAAGACATGTGGACACACATACGCGCCAAACTGTAGACTGTTTGCACTGTTAAATGCAGACTAAAATTTTCTACAAAGGTTTTGGTTAAACGTCTAGAAGACGGTATGCCAACAGTGGTACTTAGCTGGGTGTGAACGGATAGTTGATATAACGGAAAAGTATAGAGATCAAAATAACGGCAACGGCAACAAGAAACGAAATATTGAAGTATAAATGTTTTAAAGATGTTTTCTGTTCAGCGAATACAATTATTGAAGAGTGCAAATATTCGCCGAACTTTCTGAAATTTTTAAAATAAAGTAGCGGACGCGCAGAAATTTTAAAGATTTTGAATGAATTTCGAAATTTTTTTATGTGGAACAATTACAGCATTTATCTGTATTGAAAAATTGCGCGATTTATACATGATTTATGACAACCAATTTTCAGAGTAAAACTGAATTTCGGGTGTTTTAACAACGGAAATGAAAACAGAAACGGGCATCGGTTTTTACCAGAAACGGAAACGGTTATAAGGTTATTTTTAACTCCTTAAGCCATGAGGTTGTGCATTTACTAAACCTGTTGAACATATTTTTTCTGATCCCGAAATTTCGTGGAGAGATATATCCTACCTGTTCCACCCCTGCCAGGGTACAATCGGAGGTCTGCCTCCGGCTTCGGCTTCGGTAGAAAATAGGCCTTTGCATAATTTCGCAAAATTTATCTGTTTAGCGCGTTTCGTTTTATTTGTACGTACAAGACCAAGCGTTAAAACTAAAAAAAGACCCAATAAATTCGTATTAAACCCAACCTTCTATACAAATTTCACACTGTGAGTTTCAGTTTCAGTCCATTTAATATTGCCAGAACCGGACGCAGACCTCCGATTGTCCCCTAAATATACCAGCTTTTGTTTTCTGTTGGCAATAGTATGCGCATAGCAAGATTCCAGAAATTTGAACACATATGAAAAACTGATAAAACTCATTCCGCTTTGGCGCCCCATGCAGTAGTATATACTATAGTGAAATGTTTTGACTTAATAGCGTCAATTTCCTTGTTTTAATGTCTGAATTGGTACAATAAAAAATTTATTATTAATGCATTGTGGAAAATTTGATTAGAAGGAAAATGCAAAAGGTGACTTCAGCAATTCATTTGCTGGCTATGGTGAGTTGGTTGCCTGGGATTAAATGGTTTACTCTCGTTTGGCATTAGCTTTTTTGACTAACAGTAAACTAATTAAAATTTCAGTGGTGTTTGCAGAGGGCACACTTTAAAGATTTGTATACCAGCGAGCGAAAACATTTGTTTGGCCTGTGTCAGCTTATTCAAAAACCTATAAAAGTGGATATGGTTTATTTATATACTGATTTTTCAGAAATCTCGAGATCATGATTTCCTAAAAACTAATCATAAAACCAAACTTTGCCAATCTACAGATATTTGATGAAATCAGCAACTTCAACGTTATTTGGACCAACTAAGAGTACGCGGTTTCATAGGAATACCTGTTTCGGGTAATAGTTTTCAGAAATTATTGTTCCGGCTGTTGTGATTTCCGCTCACATTTATTACGGTAACGAAACTTTGTTATATTTTCAAATATATTGCACTATGTCTTAAGCTTTAAACTAATCTTTTGCTTATACTTAGGTTCAAGCTTAGGTTTAGAAATATGCATATACTACTGTTACGGCCCTGTTCTATACATTGGCCGAGATTACTTAGGCGAAATATAAAAGATAGTGACGAAGATGTGAAAGTAATTCTTGGGTTGCAAACGAGAGTTTCGAAATATGTGATCTTTTTGTTAAGCTTTCAAAATCAATGCTATAGATTGAAAAGATTAAAATTATAGTTATAGTAATTCACGCTAGAAGATGTATTCTCAACTTAGTGTAGCGCTTAAACTACGAACTGTGAATATTGTCATTCATTAGGACAAGATCTATTACCAACAGGCAAAAAAATAAATGCTACACGTATTTAAGAATACGGGCATAGAATGGTGACACGTAGTGCTATAGGCTATCAACAAGCTCGCATTTTTAATTTGATCTTATCCTTTTTCACTTGAAAAAATTAACCCGGATTAATGTTCGTTTTCAGATATCTTATTTTTTGTTTCTATGAACTATACCGAACATTAAGTTCGTAAAACACTTAAAGGCTTCATCGTTTTCTTTTGCATGTTTTGATTGTTGTCGACGTCCTTATTTATTACAAGATACTGTTTTCTATATCACAAAGACAGCTCTCTGAAATACAATACACAAATTCGGTTTAAACAAATCCATTAGGCATCATTGAATGTTTGAATTGTTGTGTTTTTCATTTCAACCTAAATGTTTGTTTTGAACTGCGTGTATCATTGGCTATTATTCTAAATGTTTGTTTCAATTTTTCGATTGCTGATTGGGCCAGTGGTGGTGTCAGGAACGTAACAGTAGCTTGAGCATTTTACTAGGCAAAGCATAAATATACAAGAGTCTTAAACTAAACCAGAGTGAAAAGCTTAAAACTACTGAAGCTTGAAAAATTGGTATAATAAAAGACGTAAGCCTATCCTCCTATTGCAGTGCAGCGACAAAACCAGACACCAAAAAGCCCCGTTCTAAAATCGGGTGCCACAGTAATTTTTTACAGTCAGGTATATTTTCGGGCTGTAAATTCTATTCGCCTTTTACCCACGCCTTCAATACACTGACTGAAACGCGTTGACACTGTATGGTCGTTGCAAACATTATTCTAAATTGAGTTGGGCAATGAAAACATTACATTTACTGTTGATATTTTAAACATTTTGAAGTGTGAAAAACAGCTCGAAACCTTTTGACTGGTTCAACTACAGCCTCATAACTGTTTTCTGGATTAAAATCGGCACCCCTACTTGTATTTGTTACCAGAAAATGCAAAAATCGAACAGACTAAAAAATTTAGTAAGATAAGCATAAAAAATTTACATTTGGTTATGCGAATATAATAGGTTCCTTCATCAACTGTCTATTTTTACAGATAACAAATGCGGAAACATGCCGTATTGTTGGGGCGACATCAATTCTTATTCAAATTCTGTTTATGTTCGAAATCGTAGCATTTAAAATGCTGATTTGAAATGCAGTCATTTTTGATTAACGGTATTAAATTGTAAATGTAGACCAATAAAGTTTCATTAACATTTATTTTTCTATTTTATACTGTTTGTTTTACAACGGCGTACCTAAACGTTCATTTCGAAAATGGTAGTGTAACCAGGATGTCATTTTCGGATGAAAATATTTCATGCAAAAGATTTTTCAGGTGACTCTAGTGAGCGAGAAAAATATTGGGTTTTGCGTGTGATCCAGGTTGTTATTCTAAACAGTGGAAAAGTAACATTTTCTGATTTCGCCAACCTTTTCCGGAGGTGATATTGTCCCCGTATCCTATTTGTTTGCGTCCCTATGCGTAGGACAGTCGTTTTGTTTTTCAATTTAAATTAAGTATTTTGCTGCAAGACTTGGCAAACAAAAAGCAAATGTTTTCGTGGGCGAAGAATTGACGCAAATTCGACAGATTTTAATTCAAAGCAAAGATTAAGCGTCACCCACGGCACAAACGTCATTTTCAAATTTATGAAATCCTAAATTGTATTGCTGTAAATGTAGGCTGATATTTTGGTTAGTTACGGATTTAGCTAATAATCTGAAGCGGAAAGGCATACCGGTTGTTGTGTTTTTTAAACAATTAATTAATACATAATTTCGCTTGACCTCCGGCTCCGGTGTTTTTTACCTAAGGTTGTATCCTAATAAATTGATACTGCTCCAATATTAAACACCAAATATTATATATAAATATGGAGGCTAGCTAGATGAAAATTACAAAAATAATTCAACTTGTCGATACAGATATGCTGCTATAGTTCTATTTGAACAAAATATATAAAATTGCTCCGTTGCAATCTAATTAATTTTTCGTGAGCTGTGGGTGTTTATATACCTCAATTGTATTGGTAAAAACTGAAACATATTTTAAACTTTTCTACTTCAATATCCGATTCCATTATTTTGACCAATCGTGTACATGTAAACTATGCGATGTATAACATGAAAAATAACGTTTTGCAGTGGAAAAACTTATGCCATTATTTATACTTGACGTATACGAATCTGTTTAATGTCACCGCTGACAAGAAGCGTATAACAGGTATGCTCTAAGAAAACCTTGAAATAGATGGAAGCAGGACGGAATCGTCAAAACGTTAGCTAAATTTAAATCGGCATGTATATATGTGATGCTTACATTAGTTGAAAATGATGCTTTTCGGCTCCCTATAATTCAAAAACTAAGTAGTTAACATGTTTAATATCTCCGAATCGGTTTATGCTGGCGCTAACAACAAGCGCGCTACAACTATGCTTTAAGAACCATGAAGCTCATGAAGGATAATGTCAAAATCCGCACTCTACCAACATAGCAGATAATTGATAACAATGATGTTTTCCGGTGGCCTCAAACTCTGCAACTATTCATGTTTAACGTCTCTAAAACCATTCATGCCTCCAGTAACTCCTGGCACAGTTACAGAATATGAACGATATATTTATTTTCCCCTAATGATCTGTGGCGTAGTTGGCAATTCGCTTAATCTTGTCGCGTTGTCAAGTATGAAATCGCGATCGAATCGATTTTTGATCGCAATGGCGGTTGGTGATCTGTTGTTTTTGGCGACACAACTACCAATCAAATTGGGCAATTTTGACGCATTACGCCAGTTGACTGGTTATGTCTATTTTTACGTAATGACGCACGTTCCTTTGATTGCGTTGGTCAACTATTTTTCATCAGTGTCAACTTGGTGAGCATGTTGTTTGAGATTGTTTTGTGAGCCGTATTCTTAGCTATGCGGGTCAATGCCGTTAATACAGTTGTTTCAGCATATTCCTAAGCCTGAACCTAAGTCTAAGCGTAAGAATGAGTTTTTACCTAAGCCTAAACCTAAGCATAAAAATGAGCTTATACCTAAGCCAAAACCTAACCCTATGCAAAAATTAGTTTAAAACTTAAGCTTACCCTATTGCAGTTTCCGCACTGATCTTTACATGGACCGCTGTGTGTAGCCTCTATAATCAGTCGGTAAAATAGGTTCTCATACAAACGAATATTTTTCCAAGCTTTGTGGCTAATCACAAGCGAAGATTATGCCAATATTCGAGCTTCATCATTCCCCGATTCAAATTTTGCAACATTTGCTTCCTAGTAGTGTGTGATATGTACACAAACACAAATTACGTCTATAAACGTGAGGTTTGTTTTAAAAATACGGCTGATATTTTTGCAGTTCTAAAGAAATTGAAGTATTCGTGTAAACTTTTGAAATTTATAAGTTTAGTATCAATAAATTCTGGCTGAAAAACTAGCAAATGGCGATGTATAGGTAAGCTTTAAAAATAATCAATATTTCCCGATTCTACTTTAACTTGTCTCTAATGGTCGTTTGTAAAACTTCGGTTTAGCTGACTGTATTTGCCGTGTACTATGCAAGTTATGAAACAGACACACTTAAGACATTTCAGGTGTACAGTGTCGGTAGCAGTCGACCGACTAATCGGAATATTGTTTCCACTCAAAGCACTAGCGCGATGGACAACCAGCAAAATACGAATTGTTATCATTTTGGTATTTATCGTTGCAATTCCTATAAACATTTACCATTTCATACTTCGTACGCCTCGTTTCGCTCCTGTTTGCAATCAAACTGCACTGTCCCTGCTTCGATCAAACTACACCACTGATCGTGTATCTGTATCCGAAGTTTGTAACACAAATACAGCCACCAGACGCGCTGACACCGTTCCTGCGTGGGAATTCGCCGCCCCAGACATTACTCCAATACGATACCAAATCTTTGAGCATCTCTATTGTATCAGTATGGTTTCGACAGTGTTAATACCGGTTGGAGCTTTAGTTATTTTAAATGCTATTATTGTTGGTTACTTAGCTATTAAATGTCACGATTCACAGCTGTCTGATTTATCTGCGACTCAAATTACAGACGGAACGCGACGGTTTAATCACGAACGACGTGTAACTTTTATCACTGTTATCGTTACAATTGCATTTGTTACACTTCACTTGCCGTCAGCCGCAGTTTGCGGTTACTATTTGCAACATTTTCCTCAAATTAATGCAACAAGCTCCTACTATACTGTCTGGGTACCTGTGTCTGATATGATGGTCACCGTGGGAAAATCGATCAATTTTTTCCTTTACTGTACGTCGAGTTCTCATTTTCGCAGTCAAGTAATTCTCACGCTACGTAGACGAACACTCTTTTCAACTAGTGCTGGAGGCGTTCATTCAACGCGTACTACGTCACACAAGCTAAGCTTGTTAAGTAGCTCTCGTGTTGCGTTTAGACTCCGTTCAGAAAGTCGAGCAAGCACCAGTCGAAATATATTAATGCTTCAAAATCAAAACATTAGAAGTGGACCACAAATGCTTGATAACCATTCGCGTCAGAATTCTGCACCTGCGTTGTTGAAAAAAATTTCTGGTGGAAGTACTGGTGCCCGGATGTCACGATTTAACATTTTTTGAGTTTTAACAAACATAACTTTATAATTTTATGGGTCAAATTGATGATATCTTTAAAAGTGTACGAAAGAAACATGTGCCAAATATAAGGTTATTTTTGTATTTATTGAAAATTTACAGCTTTGTGTTTCACGATGAGTTTTGCCGATTTTATCTGTCTGTATCTATCCGTTGACTACTCTCTGGTCAATTAATTTTGGTATAGAAAGCGCATATATACCTATAGTTAATAAAACTTGATATAATTGCCTTAAACAGGTCTGCCTGATAACACCGATTTGGTAAGTAGCTCTAAGGTGTATAAAAGATGTTTCAAAGTGTCACAATTTGTTCAAACATTGTTAATTTCATACTTACCAGTTTTATAACACAGTTCATGTAAAATGAGCAATCCATATATCTAATACCAGTCAGCTTACATCAATGTTTCTTCTGTAGAAAATGCGTTCGTAATTTTTAACTCAACCTTTTAGTTAAAAACATTTGGCTTGAAACAATTGCGTACAAAAATATTTCACGAATAGTATATATGATTGTTCGCCTGTATATTTTCTATATTTAACCGTTGGTGCTCAAACTGTTTTTAGAAATTTTAATTTTGGTTTGTTTTTGACTAATAGATATTAATTACAACGAGCATCCCACTTTGCACAGTGATTGTTTAAAAATAATACACCGATGCTATTTGAGCTCTACAAGCGGTATATCCAAGTCAGAGTGGGACATTACTCGTGGGTAAACGCGGGTACTCCATTGCCCGTTTTATTTCTGGTCAGGTGCGGTCCGTACTTTATTTAGTTGGGTGTGAAATTTGGTTGTTTCTAGTACGCTTTCATGCGTAAAACTTATTAGAGCTGTAAACCGCAAAACTTCATTTAAGTGCACATCATCAGCGATCATTAAAATACTGTAGGGACCCGAATAAGAGAGGGGGACTGATATTTATTTGCCCTCTCCAGAGGGTACCCTCCCTTGTTATTCGGTTACGGACAGTCATTTGTTTTTAGCCTACGCTCTGCCACCCTTCGTTACTGATATATATCTGGTACTGCAACTATCCGTTGAATTAAACGTTTGTCTTGCGTCAATAGCTTGAGCGATCATGCAAGGTTATATTTTCAAAATTTAAGTAAGCTTTAAAGATTCGAACTCAATTTTATTTGGTCCAGGAGTCCTTTATGCACTACAATTAGGAATAACTGACCTTCATGGACTCTAATTAGGATTTAGGGCCTCTATCCGCTTAGGGACTCTTATTAAGGATACGGACTCCTATTGATTGGGACTCAACTTGTGGACACCCTCTTATTACCGCACACCCTCTTATTCGGGTCACTACAGTATTGGTTTAACTTCAAGCGTGGGTAAATCCTTTTCCACGGGTGTACCCGCGGTTAAAAACTATTCTTTGCCTGGGTAAAATACGGGTTGGCTAAAAAATCCTTTACCCACATGCACATGCCACTCTGATCCAAGTATTGAAAAAATTGCATTACATTTGAACTTGGGTTCTAGTAGCGCATATAGCACAGTAAAATTTTATTGAAACAAAGAAATAAAAATGTGTAATTAAGTAGGTGAAAAGCAGGCTGCAGCACACTGCCAACGGCGCTTTAACAAATTTTAACAAGTAAACATTGATTGAATTGCACATTAGTAAAACTTGAACGAAAATTGCTACGCTGAATGCACAAAACGGACTTTAATTTTTGTTACCTGACAAAGTTTGTATCGTAAATAACCCAAGAAATTATCTGGCTTCCTGAAATAGTTTTAGAGCTCTATTTGAACAAATCAAACGCACTTGCATCCTGTTCAGAATTTTTTTTTGCACCAGCATGATGAACTGGCTACGGAATTGCAGATATACCTGAACATTTGAAAAATGTGCTAAACAATTTTATTAAACCAACAATAGCACAATAAATCCAAATGCAGTCAGCAAATACGCAGGATAAACCATTGAGCCAAAATTGCAATTGTCGGTATCACAATAACAACTTGTTTCATGCGCAGTTGTACCTTCGGTTGTTTGCATTGAATAACTATAGCAGTTTGCTGTTCCGAACGGATTCACAGGTGTACAACCTCGTTGAGTTACAGATATATTACCTGTAGAAAAAAGATACACATTGGATACGTAATCGCAATACAAAAATTATTTCATACTGAGACAAGGGTGGATATATACTGGTAAAGGGTTGATTTTGTGGTCTTGAACCAGCTAGCGAAATTAAATAAATTTTGTCAAAACGGAAAAGTGATGCGTTAAATGGCCCACGTGTAGAACAGAGCCAGATCGTTTTCCGGAGGGGCTATAATAGAGTCTGTTTAAGCTTTAGACTAATTTTTTGCTAAGGATTAGGCTTAGGCCTAGGCTTAGGAATATATTTGTACTACTGTTCCGGCCCTGTTCTATACATGGGCCCGTTAAATATTCTTCTATGCTGCGATTTGCATGAAGCTTTGTTACGGAAATAAAAATCCCGCTCCTCAAAGAAGTTGAAAATGTTTTAAATTTTAGGTAGCTTAGAATTCTAAGCAAGTGCCAGCTGATCGGATATTAAAGGCTCAAAAAATAACAAGAACTCTGAAATAGGTACCCAGACAACCAAGTGCTTTTAAAAGAGATGGCCCCCAGGTCGTCTCAAAAATGCGCTCACCTGGCACACTAATAACGCGTTTGGCGCACCATTGGTTTTGTTTACAGTCATAACCTGCTTTGGATTCTGCGCAATCTTCTGCTGTACATTTGACGCAAAGGAAATCTGAAAATGCCCCAAATAATTTCCTTTCGTCATTGTTTGAAAATTATGTGACAATTTGATTCAACTGTCGTCCATGCTTTGCATAAATTAAGCTTTTTTGGAATGTTTTGGCTCAACTTTCAGAATCAACGAAGAAACAAGTTTTACGAAGTTTGGACCATTTTGTATGGAAGCACTATTATTATGATTGGTCAAAAATAAATTGCTACACTTTTTAAAAATTTAGTTTTCAAAAATGTTCGTTTCGCCGCGTATATGTCGTGCTCCAAACAGCTATTTGCCTCAGTAGGCAACTGGGACGTCCCAAACGACAATTGCAGTTCGGGGCAGCCCAAACACCTACTGGAATACAAAATGTTTTTGATTGGAGGATTATACAGGCCAAAAAGCTGCTGGAATGCAAATTACTTGTAACTGGTTGTTCAGGCTTGACTCTGTTCGAGAAAACCGAGCTGCTCAATAATATTTGACTTCACCGCATTTGCGAAATATAAACTAAACTAGGTTTTTATAGTATATAAACGAAACTGTCAACATATGCCGTAACGTTTAACCGAATACAATGTTGTGGGGTAATGCTGTTTTTTATTTCTGTTTTTTTTGTGAGCCAATCAAATTGCTCCCCTTCAATCCTTCACCCCATATAAACCTTGTTGAATTTATACTTTGCAGCTATGTGAAGCCAAATAATTACTGTGCGAGTCAGTTTTCTCGAATATCGTCAAACGTGAATATTACCAATCAAATTTAGTCCGCATTCTACTTTGTTGTTTGCAAACAGCAATTGTCGTTTGGGACGCCCCAGTCGCCAACTGGGGCGAATAGCTGTTTGGGGTGCGACATATACTTTTTTGTTTTAATGTAGTCAGGAGTTTGAAAAGGTTTAATTTTCGGTAAAAGTTTTGAAAACGTTTCAGTTGTTATTAGTTGAAATAGTTCCTAAAACACTAGTAAAACAAAGGTGGGTTTGACTTCTAAACGTCTCTGGCTGCGCTGTTTCTGTAAATATATAATCTGAGGTTAGAAAGTTTATAGGAGACAAATCTGATTTCTTTTAACCAAAATCGTAAAAACACGACCTTTAGTGGACGCATTAATCGCGTAAGAGAGCTTGAGAGAATAAAGTTTAAACTGTTTACTTGTTTCCGACCCACGATGTGCTGTGTTTTGACATCTGTAACCAAAATCGTCATCGTCGTCCGAATTTGCGTTACACAATTTTGATTCACAAAATCGCGCTTGGTACTCACCATCCGCTCCATATGATCCGATTTCTCCGTTTTCACAGTACGAAGCTCGCGGAACCGGATTGCCACCGGTAAGATTGGTCAGACATCCACGGACGTACATTACTTGATTGTCGGTGACTGCAAAAAGAGACAATTTTGTTGTTATTAAACGCTTTTTCGCAGCTTGTTTGAAGATTTTGTTCAAACGAAACAAATATATGAATAACGGATTATGTCATAAAGTTAGCAAATTTAAGAAATATGGCATCCACTTATCTAACAAAGAAATCAGTGGAGAAAAGGCATTGTATGGGTCCTCATGAATAACAAAATTATGAGCCTTAGTACACGCTTTGGAACCATTTGTATCCAAAATTCGTCTTTGGCTACTGTGTAGGCTGCGCATCTTCTAATATGTCGGGATGATCATGTACATCCTTCACTCAATTTTGAATACCAATTGTAATTTAAATGAAACACTAAATAGCAAAAACGTCCTTCGCCTCAAACTTTATGCTACATCAAACTTATCTTTACAATTCGTTTTGCAGTCACTTATGCAATTAAAATTGCAAGAACGCGATTATATATTAATGAACTGTAGCAACGACATTACGACATATGTCGCGCTCCACAGCAATTTACCCCAATTAGCAACCGGGATGTCCCAAGTGCCAATTTCTGAATGGGACTATATCAAGCAAGTGCAGATCAAACAGTTGGCGGACTTATTCAGCGTTGATTGTGTTCGGGAAAACTGGTTTGCACAATCATTATTTGGCTTCACCATATATGCAAACAATAAATTAAACAAGGTTTATATAGTATACAAACGCAATTGTTTGAGCGTGTGCCGTAATGTTTAATCGAATACAATGTAATGTGGGTATTAATGCTGTTTCAATTTCTGTTGCTTTGATTAGCCAATCACATTGCGCCTCTGTAATCCTTCACTCATGGAAATCTTGTTTAAATTTATAGTTTGCGAATATGGCAAGGTCAAATAATTACTGTGCAGGCCACTTTTCTTGAATGTCGCCAAACCCGAATAACCAATCAAATTTAATCTGCATTCCAATAGGTGTTTGGGTTGCACCGACCGAACAGGAATTGTCATTTGCGACGTCCCAGTTGCCAGGTGGGACAAATAGCTGTTTTGGGCACGAAATATACTGTCAAGAATCAGAAGCTCTACTAAATAATAGCAACCACGTATCGTTTTAATTAAAAAATTACATCTAGTACAGTACCGTCACGGTAACAAATCAATACAGTAATTACATAATTGCTTGAGGCTATACAGTTTCGAATAGAAATGGCATATATTCTCAGTTATATGTAGCAACTATTAATAGCTGCTGGTAGGTTCTGTGAACTTCAAACCGGCAAATGGAGGTAGTCAAAATTTGGCGCATTTACTGCATTTAATTGGTGCTACATGTGAGCCGAATTTGTCTTCCGTAAGCTGCGGAAGCTCTTTTGTTTGGGAAACTACTACTAGCTTGAAGCCGCTATACTGTAGTGACCCGAATAAGAGGGGGAACGGATATTTATTTGGCATCTCCAGAGTGTACCCCCTGTTATTCGGTAACGGACTGTTATTTATTTTCAACCCCGCCCTCTGCTACCCTTCGTTACTGATATATATCCGGTATTGCAACTATCCGTTGAATTAAACGTTTTTGCCTTGCATCAAAAGCTTGAGCGATATTACATGGTTACTTTGGAATGTTACTTTCAAAACTTAAGTACGCTTTAAAGTTTCGAACTCAACTTTATTTGGTCATGGACTCATTTATGGGCTACAATTTAAGATAATTGGAATTTATGGTCTCTAATTAGGGTCTGGGGACTATATCTGATTACGGACTCTTATTAGGGATATGGACTCTTATTGATTGAGACTCAAAATGGAGACCCCCTCTTATTACCCCCTCTTATTCGGGTCACTACAGTACATAGGTGTTGGATTACAAGCCCTTGGCAGATGTTAACGAAATAACTTACGTTTTGTCTTAAACTTATACGTAACACAAGAAGCATTCACGCACATTTCCTGTGCGTTAAGTCGACGCGCCCCACTTGCAGAATTGCAGCTGTCGTCAAAGGTTTGCGGCGAAACCGGATAAGACGCTAAATACCATTTATCAGCTAATCCAGCGGAAGCACAGGAATAACACGAGTACGTTTCTTCGTCTGCCCCTGCTGTATCTCGTGAAACTCTGTTTAAATTGGTTAGACTAGACAACATCGATGGCTGTTCTAAAATTTATACGAGATTGTGTATGAAGGAAACGTTGATTTTTGAAGGGACTTGTACATTTTAAATAAATGTTTCCAAGAGTGTGACCTTCCAGATCACAAGAGTATGAACTCGACAGGATGGGTTCGGGGTGAACTCATACGCATGAGCCTCGGCCAACCTTTAATCCACACTAGCAAGGTTTCTTGGACGCGCAATATAGTACAGCGCGTTACAAATTCACATATCAAATTGTATCACGATTTCATGTGAATTCTTACCGTCTCTGCGAAATCGTTCCTGTAAATATCTTGAAATATTAATTGTTACCTTGTGTGTTGAGTTGTCATGATTTCCTCCATATATTGATTAAAATACACATAGAAAATTCAGGCGTTTATGGATAAAAAATAGAATAAAGAAAAGGTTGCTTAAACATAAAATTAGATTAACGACAGTTGGTGAATTTTTAATATTAATTTCTTCAACATATTTCAGCTTCGAGAGGGCCGTCCTATTAAAAATCGTTTCGCAGAGCTTGGTTATTTATTAAGCGTAATCCAGGCTGTAACCAGAGTTGCTTTTGTAATTTAATTTTTTATTCGCCACACTTACCTGCATTACTTTGGCAATAGCTGGGACAGAACAAAACAAAATACAAATACAGCTGAAGAATAAGCGGAATCCACGGTCCGATAAGTCGAGATAGTAACATTCTGATTCGGACGAGATATTGAAAATCACTGTTTTTATGTCGATCCAACAGGTAAATTTAGAATTTTATTTTTGTCAAACGAGCTTGAATGAATCACCAAAAATTGTGAATGTTTTGCTGATATGTACTACAAATAGCTAAATATATTGTTAACTAGTGTATTGTATACGCCTGGATGCGCTGAGTTTAACGATATCGATTTTAGGGCTGCAAGTCCTCTGCTTCAAAAGTTATTGGCTAAACGAAGTATAGTGAAAATGTTTTTTGTGCATATAGTTTTTATCATTTATCTATGTGCCAACTTCCAAATGTAAACCAAACTGAAACAAGATTCTATCTTCATAAAATAACACTTTTCATTTAATAGTTTTAGGTAACTGTGCACTGATTTATATATACTTTTGTAGTCGTTACTGGTGCGATCCGAATAAAGGGGGGAGGAACGGATATTTATTTAGTCTCTCCAGAGGGTACCCCGGTTATTCGGTTACGGACTGTTATTTACTTTAATGCGCCCTCTGCCACCCTTCGTTGCTGGTATTGCAACTATCCGTTGAATTGAACGTTTACTTGTCTTGTATCAAAAGCTTGAGCGATAATTCAAAGTTATACTTAGGAATGACTTTCAAAACTTAAGTATGCTTTAATGCTTAGATCTCAACTTTATTTGGTCCTCGAATCATTTATGCACTGCAATTAGGGATAATTGACATTCATGGAGTCTAATTACGGACTCTTATTGAAAATATAGACTACTATTGAATGTAACTCAAAACGAGAACCCTCCCTCTCTTCTTGCACTTTCTTATTCTTGTCAATGCAGTAAATGGTCTAGTTTGTTTAGATTTTGGACTATATTTTCTTAAGGTTAGGCTTTAGGGTTACGTTCAAATTTAGGTTTACACTTTTGCAACGTTCAGGATTTAGGCTTGTTATTATTCTTAATCAACAGTTACGACCCTAAAAACAACATTGGCCGACATTGGAAAGTTAGGATATAGATAAATAAAAAGGATGTAGCAAAAGAACACGATTTGCACTAAACTTTGACAGCGCATAACTTTTGAACCAGAGGTCTTGCAGCCTTAAATCGATATCGTTGAGCTCAGCGGATCGAGGCGTAAAAGTAATTTCAAATTTTCAACTGCGTACGCAGATGACATTTGACCTCTAGCTCTCTAGCTTTATATTGTTTCACATTGTATTAAATTTTTGAGCAATTTCCGAATTTCAATTTTTTAGACAAAATCACAAATGAAAAATGATTTTTTATAATATAGGAAATAGAAAACTTTAAGATGAAGCGATGCCACTTAACATTCATGCAAACATACACCTGTTGTTTAGCATGTATGGTAATGGAAATTTCGAGAACAACAGTTTGAATGCTCAGTAGGTATGCTTCAAACTTAAAAATTACCATTACTAAAGTGTTAAACTTTCTAAAATCAAAGATGAATGCGAAACAAAGTATCGAACGTTCATTTTAAAGAAAATATTTCACAGACGTTTTGAATTCTGGTTGTTTTAAAAAAGTGTAAAAATATAAATCGTAAACATGACAACGATATTCGCATTTGCACGAAACATTTCCAACTAAAAATCATCAGTATATTTTTACTGTCAAATCTGTGAACACCAAAAACGCTATAAAGGTATTGTTAGTCATCAAAACACTGAAATAAACGTTAAGCTTTAAAATTTAGTTGCTTTTATATGGTGTTAAATTATTTCTAACTATGACTAAACTTTCGCCTATGCCTGATGGTGTACAATGTTTATTGTTGACGTTTTGATTACAACCTATGTGTTTAAATTCGAAATAAGCAGACCATAAAATATTTTGACCGGTTGAAACTGGATTCACGTTATAACCGGGGCAGCTTGGGACACGTTTTGTCCCTATTAGAATATTGGGTCAGATTTTGTCTGCTTGTAGACTCCATATCGTATTCAAATATTCGTATTTGTCTGCTAATATCATGTGTAGGTCACCTTTTATCCTTCAATATCATATGATATTCGAGGTATTGTCCGCGAATATCATATGATATATTTTCAAATGTCTGCGTAGTTGAGGTAACATATCCAAATTGTCCTGTTGAGTATCATATGATACTAGAATTTAAAATTTGAATGTTTGAATTATGAAGCTGTGGTTTTAAGCGATTTTGTGTCGGAAACGATTTGCAGGCATGTATTTGGTATTTAAAGCACGTTTGTGCCTCTGCCGTCCAACTTTTCATTCATTTATTAGTACCTTAAGGTCACACTGTCCCGCTGAATATCATATGATATTCGTTGACATTTTGGAATATCATATGATATTCGCATAAATGTCCGACAGTGTCACATGGCATACCGTCCCTTGTACACATTGATCGTTTGAGAGCGGTGGTTTGTAAGCTAAAGTCATATGACATTCGAGTTTTGTCTGTTGACCCGATATAAATGCCCAAATTTTAACGTTGACGTGGAATCAACATGGGACAAACCGTGTCCCGCCTGCCCCGGTTATAACGTGAACCCCACATGAAGCTGTGAGCGAATTACCACACATAGACCCTTTAAATGGTCAAAATTGCTAGATCCGGCAAATGGACAAAATTGCTAATTTCGACACATTAGTGAATTCAACAGTGAATTGACCGCAAATGAGTAAGTATTCGAAGTGTTGTCTGAATTTTGTATAAAAATGTTTGCCAGCGGAACATATTGAGAACACAATGACAGTGGCTGATCCAAAGACATAGTTAACGTGGAAGAAACAGGACCCTTAGCGTTTGAGATGTGTCTAAAAAGTTATTCGCAGGAAAGACAAATACAGCGTGAATTTGTTTCCTGTCTACGATCGGCTTCAGGATTTCGCTGTGGGGGAAGATAAATTTGAAATATGTGCAATACGTTCACTAGTTATGTGGACTGGGCCAAACCATGCGCGATATGAAGAGAAGCCAGGCGTATGTTTCATATACAATTATTTCTGCACAAAAACTATAATTTCATATAAACTGCGTCATTTCACAGGAAAACGCCTACTGTAGTTACTCGAATAAGACCGGAGGGGGTAATAAAAGAGGGGATTCTATTTTGTGTCCCAATCAATAGGAAACCGCATCGCTAATAAGAGTCCGTAAGCGGATAGAGTCCCTAAACCCTAATTAGATTTTATAAATGTCAATTATCTCTAATTGCAGTGTAAGTATAAATGATTCGGGGACCAAAGTTGAGTTCGAAACTTTAAAACATACTTAAGTTTTGAAAGTTCATTCGTAAGTATAACCTAGCATTATAGCCCAAGTTTTTGATGTGAGATAAATAAACGTTTAATTCAACGATAGATGCCGGATATATATCCGTAACGAAGGGCGGCGGAAGGCGGGTAAAATATAAATTACAGCCCGTAACCTAATAACGCGGGGTATATACTCTCTGAAGACGCCAGATAAATATCAGCCCCCCTATTATTCGGGTTATTACAATAGGGTCACAACAGTCTTGGACCAACGCAAGAATTCGTTCCAACGAGTACGAAGCCAAACGCAAACTTCACATAAAACGAATCCCAAAGCAAAATGTTAGTTTTGTGTGGCACTGTTGTGGTGAAACCACCTATTGGTTGAATAAACCATGTTAATTTAAAGGCCTGTGCTCTCTGCGCGAGAAACTAAAAAGTGAACAAACGCGACAACCTGCTATCATCTGTAGTTGCATTTCGTTAGGGTTCGTGTCGCACACTAGCAGCGCGCGTTTGTATATAGGAAGGACGATAAGCCGTGCTACAAATGAGCAGAGGGTAAGAAATTTAGTTTATACCCTTAGGGAAAACATTACTGGATCTATTTAGAGGGATTTTACTTCATCCGAGCTGGCTACGGGCCTGAACTAGCATTAAAAACTGCGGAGCCTGAAGAAACATTGCACCTGGTGTGTTAAAATTATATAAAAAATAAACGTGGTATGGGTTATATCTTATTGTATGTTAAATTTGTTTATTGTTATCATTCGTTAATAACCATGTCGTGCGGTATACCTGTTCAGCACATTTCAGGCACAGTTAAGGCACGATTGACAAATACTTACCTGAAACATAACGAAATGTTTGAAATTTGATTCTTACTTCGCTTGGAATCGGCTCTAATTTTTTGCGTACAGGTGACGCATTTCATGGTTCGAAGTACTGTCTATGTTTTTCTGGCAAATAAAGATGTTGAGACCATTCGACACTGAATTGGAGTACCATGTTTCAGAATCTCTGAAATATTTGACAAAATCCAGCTGCAATTTCACTTTTTGTCACGTATAGTTTTTACATGTTTATACCTCAAACAGAAACACGTGCGTAAAACGCTAAACAATATTCACTTTAGGCAACGTCAGCCTGCTGAACTTTAGCACCTCGACCCGGTGTTTCAGTTACCTTCTTGCTCTACATTTAAAATCTAAATGTTTTTATGAAAAAAGAACCAAGACATTTGGATTAAAGTTTAGTTTTTAATGTTGTTAAAACCTTTCTTGAACTTTCTGGCATATCATTCTAACTTATTTTTCTAAAGTTATCTGAGCGTGTATTCCCAAAATTTTAATTTATGTAATACTTTAATAAATTGATCATACGTCACCAGCTACTGCACTGTTTCCGGGTTTTGGCATCATAAATGGTGTGTTTACACCGTTAAATGCGGTAAAATAGCGTTAAAAACAAATTTTTCGGTAACAAGAATTTTTTGTGTTCCGGTTCCGGTTCGGTATTTTTCCGGTTCCGGTATTCTATAATTTCGGTTGCACCCTGATTAACGGTGTTTAAAACATTTAGAATAATCAGTTGCTATATGGTTGTGCACCTTTGAATTTTGCGTGTTGTTCTAAACTGCTGTTTGTCCAAAGCGCAGATAATTATAAAAAATATTTCTGTTTATGTAGTGTGAATACAATTTTCGGAAAAAAATAAAATTTTGCATGCAGAAGGCATTGCCCACCAAGCGCGGAATTTCGACATTGGCATATAATAAAACGCCTTGTTAGAGGTGCTTTATTTCTTATCGGTATAAAAGGTATAGCAGGAATTTATTCGGCATAACCTTAATAGAAAATTTAAATCCGTAGCTAGTGAGTTTAATTCATGTGAGGTAACTACTATCTACTTTGATTAGTAACCAATCTCATTTTTCAAAACATAATTCAGAACAAGGGTCGGAGGAGCTAGTCTCATGCCCCCGTTTAGGGGACCCCACCCGTAAAGGGGCCCCAAACCTAAGATGTTGATGAAGTTTTTGACACTGTTCTTCCTTTACGTGATTTCTTAAATGGCTTTATATATGTAAGGTCTGGACTGGTCAAAAACGGGGATTTTCGACCGATCCGAAGGCGGGTATGGTCTAGTTTCGGGTTGATCCTGGAACAGTTTAAACACGATTTAAACACTCCTACGGCTCGTGCGAGTTTATACAACGCTGTTCTCCGGTTTAATAGTAACACGCAAGTAATTAACACAAAATATGGAACACAAGCCCGTTAGTCCCGCTGATGCTAAAATTGCCAAATTTCCCTATTTCCGACAGTTATAGCTTTTGAACGAGGGCCATGCGGCCGAAAAGCACTATAGAAATTATAAGTATTGGGAAACTGCAATTTGTAAGCGAAAAATGGACAGAATCCGCCAGACACAGCTTACGGGACCGCTACCTAAATCACGTCCGGGCACAATTATAACAATAAACCACAAATTACAAAAATAACAAGTAAACGTTTCCTAGGCCTGCAAATTGTTATTTCGACCAAGTAAAATACGCTGCTTCCGATTAGATGCTTTTTACGACTCCGTCAAGGCGAGAATTATCTGTTTTACACGATCCGAAAATATTGCTATAAGTGACGTATGTACTAATAAATCATCCGAGCACTATTACTAGCTAAGCTACCAACATTCTACCGCTAAAACCAATACTCCCTGAATAATAATCCAAGTTCACAGAATATGGCAAATAGTATAGAACTGGGGCAGAATTGGTAGAAATAGAGGTGCGAAATGGAACGTCAACGTCTTCTGACACTCTACCCATGCGCATTAGGCCGTGAAGGCGGCACGGAGTATCGCTGATGTTTGTGACCGGTATAAAGAAACTTTGATCGCTAACCTTAACCATCGCACTTGGGGCGATGAACGGATCTTCTCGTTTGCCCATTGGTTCAGGTTCAAACAATAACTCAGTACCGTTGGGTACATCATGAGGAGTTTTGAATCGAACGTATTGCGTTGTGCGTGGCGGTATTTGAACCGGTTGAACAATCTCGCAGACTTGTGCCCACTTGGTTGCGATCTCCGCCTCGGTGTCAAGTGGAGACGACCAAGCCCAAGATGGAATGACTTCGTTGCGATAGCGAACGTTCATATTGAAGTAATCGATTGTTAACCTGAAAATACGTAAAGCATCATCTCCAAACATAACAGTATTATTAATACCTTTAACAACATGTATCTTAATTGGTGCAATTACCTGACCAATCTTAACATGGAGAGATACTGAACCTAAAGATGGTATAGAACCATTGTCGGCGAAACCATAACAGTCGATAATATCTTTAGTGTCAATTTCATGATGTGCGAAACACTGTGCAAACACATCATCACGCATGAGTGTTAACTCAGCACCTGTGTCAACTAAACCTACAATTGTATAGTCATCGATCTCAGCCTCAATAAAGAATCTGGACGCTTTACTAGTAAAATGACATATTGCGTCAACAGATGTACTAGTATGTGGTTTAAAACCAGCTGGCGTCAAGGCTGCCAATCGCATTTGCACGAAACATTTCCAACTAAAAATCATCAGTATATTTTTACTGTCAAATCTGTGAACACCAAAAACGCTATAAAGGTATTGTTAGTCATCAAAACACTGAAATAAACGTTAAGCTTTAAAATTTAGTTGCTTTTATATGGTGTTAAATTATTTCTAACTATGACTAAACTTTCGCCTATGCCTGATGGTGTACAATGTTTATTGTTGACGTTTTGATTACAACCTATGTGTTTAAATTCGAAATAAGCAGACCATAAAATATTTTGACCGGTTGAAACTGGATTCACGTTATAACCGGGGCAGCTTGGGACACGTTTTGTCCCTATTAGACTATTGGGTCAGATTTTGTCTGCTTGTAGACTCCATATCGTATTCAAATATTCGTATTTGTCTGCTAATATCATGTGTAGGTCACCTTTTGTCCTTCAATATCATATGATATTCGAGGTATTGTCCGCGAATATCATATGATATATTTTCAAATGTCTGCGTAGTTGAGGTAACATATCCAAATTGTCCTGTTGAGTATCATATGATACTAGAATTTAAAATTTGAATGTTTGAATTATGAAGCTGTGGTTTTAAGCGATTTTGTGTCGGAAACGATTTGTAGGCATGTATTTGGTATTTAAAGCACGTTTGTGCCTCTGCCGTCCAACTTTTCATTCATTTATTAGTACCTTAAGGTCACACTGTCCCGCTGAATATCATATGATATTCGTTGACATTTTGGAATATCATATGATATTCGCATAAATGTCCGACAGTGTCACATGGCATACCGTCCCTTGTACACATTGATCGTTTGAGAGCGGTGGTTTGTAAGCTAAAGTCATATGACATTCGAGTTTTGTCTGTTGACCCGATATAAATGCCCAAATTTTAACGTTGACGTGGAATCAACATGGGACAAACCGTGTCCCGCCTGCCCCGGTTATAACGTGAACCCCACATGAAGCTGTGAGCGAATTACCACACATAGACCCTTTAAATGGTCAAAATTGCTAGATCCGGCAAATGGACAAAATTGCTAATTTCGACACATTAGTGAATTCAACAGTGAATTGACCGCAAATGAGTAAGTATTCGAAGTGTTGTCTCAATTTTGTATAAAAATGTTTGCCAGCGGAACATATTAAGAACACAATGACAGTGGCTGATCCAAAGACATAGTTAACGTGGAAGAAACAGGACCCTTAGCGTTTGAGATGTGTCTAAAAAGTTATTCGCAGGAAAGACAAATACAGCGTGAATTTGTTTCCTGTCTACGATCGGCTTCAGGATTTCGCTGTGGGGGAAGATAAATTTGAAATATGTGCAATACGTTCACTAGTTATGTGGACTGGGCCAAACCATGCGCGATATGAAGAGAAGCCAGGCGTATGTTTCATATACAATTATTTCTGCACAAAAACTATAATTTCATATAAACTGCGTCATTTCACAGGAAAACGCCTACTGTAGTTACTCGAATAAGACCGGAGGGGGTAATAAAAGAGGGGATTCTATTTTGTGTCCCAATCAATAGGAAACCGCATCGCTAATAAGAGTCCGTAAGCGGATAGAGTCCCTAAACCCTAATTAGATTTTATAAATGTCAATTATCCCTAATTGCAGTGTAAGTATAAATGATTCGGGGACCAAAGTTGAGTTCGAAACTTTAAAACATACTTAAGTTTTGAAAGTTCATTCGTAAGTATAATCTAGCATTATAGCCCAAGTTTTTGATGTGAGATAAATAAACGTTTAATTCAACGATAGATGCCGGATATATATCCGTAACGAAGGGCGGCGGAAGGCGGGTAAAATATAAATTACAGCCCGTAACCTAATAAAGCGGGGTATATACTCTCTGAAGACGCCAGATAAATATCAGCCCCCCTATTATTCGGGTTATTACAGTAGGGTCACAACAGTCTTGGACCAACGCAAGAATTCGTTCCAACGAGTACGAAGCCAAACGCAAACTTCACATAAAACGAATCCCAAAGCAAAATGTTAGTTTTGTGTGGCACTGTTGTGGTGAAACCACCTATTGGTTGAATAAACCATGTTAATTTAAAGGCCTGTGCTCTCTGCGCGAGAAACTAAAAAGTGAACAAACGCGACAACCTGCTATCATCTGTAGTTGCATTTCGTTAGGGTTCGTGTCGCACACTAGCAGCGCGCGTTTGTATATAGGAAGGACGATAAGCCGTGCTACAAATGAGCAGAGGGTAAGAAATTTAGTTTATACCCTTAGGGAAAACATTACTGGATCTATTTAGAGGGATTTTACTTCATCCGAGCTGGCTACGGGCCTGAACTAGCATTAAAAACTGCGGAGCCTGAAGAAACATTGCACCTGGTGTGTTAAAATTATATAAAAAATAAACGTGGTATGGGTTATATCTTATTGCTATGTTAAATTTGTTTATTGTTATCATTCGTTAATAACCATGTCGTGCGGTATACCTGTTCAGCACATTTCAGGCACAGTTAAGGCACGATTGACAAATACTTACCTGAAACATAACGAAATGTTTGAAATTTGATTCTTACTTCGCTTGGAATCGGCTCTAATTTTTTGCGTACAGGTGACGCATTTCATGGTTCGAAGTACTGTCTATGTTTTTCTGGCAAATAAAGATGTTGAGACCATTCGACACTGAATTGGAGTACCATGTTTCAGAATCTCTGAAATATTTGACAAAATCCAGCTGCAATTTCACTTTTTGTCACGTATAGTTTTTACATGTTTATACCTCAAACAGAAACACGTGCGTAAAACGCTAAACAATATTCACTTTAGGCAACGTCAGCCTGCTGAACTTTAGCACCTTGACCCGGTGTTTCAGTTACCTTCTTGCTCTACATTTAAAATCTAAATGTTTTTATGAAAAAAGAACCTAGACATTTGGATTAAAGTTTAGTTTTTAATGTTGTTAAAACCTTTCTTGAACTTTCTGGCATATCATTCTAACTTATTTTTCTAAAGTTATCTGAGCGTGTATTCCCAAAATTTTAATTTATGTAATACTTTAATAAATTGATCATACGTCACCAGCTACTGCACTGTTTCCGGGTTTTGGCATCATAAATGGTGTGTTTACACCGTTAAATGCGATAAAATAGCGTTAAAAACAAATTTTTCGGTAACAAGAATTTTTTGTGTTCCGGTTCCGGTTCGGTATTTTTCCGGTTCCGGTATTCTATAATTTCGGTTGCACCCTGATTAACGGTGTTTAAAACATTTAGAATAATCAGTTGCTATATGGTTGTGCACCTTTGTATTTTGCGTGTTGTTCTAAACTGCTGTTTGTCCAAAGCGCAGATAATTATAAAAAATATTTCTGTTTATGTAGTGTGAATACAATTTTCGGAAAAAAATAAAATTTTGCATGCAGAAGGCATTGCCCACCAAGCGCGGAATTTCGACATTGGCATATAATAAAACGCCTTGTTAGAGGTGCTTTATTTCTTATCGGTATAAAAGGTATAGCAGGAATTTATTCGGCATAACCTTACTAGAAAATTTAAATCCGTAGCTAGTGAGTTTAATTCATGTGAGGTAACTACTATCTACTTTGATTAGTAACCCATCTCATTTTTCAAAACATAATTCAGAACAAGGGTCGGAGGAGCTAGTCTCATGCCCCCGTTTAGGGGACCCCACCCGTAAAGGGGCCCCAAACCTAAGATGTTGATGAAGGTTTTGACACTGTTCTTCCTTTACGTGATTTCTTAAATGGCTTTATATATGTAAGGTCTGGACTGGTCAAAAACGGGGATTTTCGACCGATCCGAAGGCGGGTATGGTCTAGTTTCGGGTTGATCCTGGAACAGTTTAAACACGATTTAAACACTCCTACGGCTCGTGCGAGTTTACACAACGCTGTTCTCCGGTTTAATAGTAACACGCAAGTAATTAACACAAAATATGGAACACAAGCCCGTTAGTCCCGCTGATGCTAAAATTGCCAAATTTCCCTATTTCCGACAGTTATAGCTTTTGAACGAGGGCCATGCGGCCGAAAAGCACTATAGAAATTATAAGTATTGGGAAACTGCAATTTGTAAGCGAAAAATGGACAGAATCCGCCAGACACAGCTTACGGGACCGCTACCTAAATCACGTCCGGGCACAATTATAACAATAAACCACAAATTACAAAAATAACAAGTAAACGTTTCCTAGGCCTGCAAATTGTTATTTCGACCAAGTAAAATACGCTGCTTCCGATTAGATGCTTTTTACGACTCCGTCAAGGCGAGAATTATCTGTTTTACACGATCCGAAAATATTGCTATAAGTGACGTATGTACTAATAAATCATCCGAGCACTATTACTAGCTAAGCTACCAACATTCTACCGCTAAAACCAATACTCCCTGAATAATAATCCAAGTTCACAGAATATGGCAAATAGTATAGAACTGGGGCAGAATTGGTAGAAATAGAGGTGCGAAATGGAACGTCAACGTCTTCTGACACTCTACCCATGCGCATTAGGCCGTGAAGGCGGCACGGAGTATCGCTGATGTTTGTGACCGGTATAAAGAAACTTTGATCGCTAACCTTAACCATCGCACTTGGGGCGATGAACGGATCTTCTCGTTTGCCCATTGGTTCAGGTTCAAACAATAACTCAGTACCGTTGGGTACATCATGAGGAGTTTTGAATCGAACGTATTGCGTTGTGCGTGGCGGTATTTGAACCGGTTGAACAATCTCGCAGACTTGTGCCCACTTGGTTGCGATCTCTGCCCCGTGTCAAGGGAGACGACCAAGCCCAAGATAGAATACTTCTTTTCGAGCGAACGTTCATATTGAAGTAATCGATTGTTAACCTGAAGATACTGAACCATCATCTCCAAACATAACAGTATTATTAATACCCTTAACGACATGTATCTAAATGGGCAAAAACCACAAAACTAAAATAGAGAGATACAAAAAGATGGTATGGAACCATTGTCAGCGAAACCATAGCAATCGATAATATCCTTAGTGTCAATTTCATGATGTGCGAAACACTGTGCAAACACATCATCACGCATGAGTGTTAACTCAGCACCTGTGTCAACTAAACCTACAATTGTGTAGTCATCGATCTCAGCCTCAATAAAGAATCTGGACGCTTTACTAGTAAAATGACATATTGCGTCAACAGATGTACTAGTATGTGGTTTAAAACCAGCTGGCGTCAAGGCTGCCAAGGCCGGTTGGCCAGTTTTGCGCACACCCCAAGCAGTTGAGATGACTGGAGGTGCAGCAACTGGTTGTTGTGTCGCAATCGGCTGTTGACGAATGATGACTTGCGCAGATTCAGTTTGCGCTGCTGTATTGTTGTTGTTACTACGTAAAGGCGTATTTGATAATGGTTGTTGAGCCTGTGGTTGGCTAACAACAGCAGTAGTTGGTGTTGCGACAGGCTTGATAAGTGTCTCCGTTGGTGGTGGACGAACACTTTGAGCCTGAACTGCGCCGCCATAGTTTGTTTGACTGAAATTTTGGCTTGCAATATTGTCATTGCGGAACCAGCAGTCGCTAGCCGTATGTCCACGCTTCTTGCAATGAGTGCATGTCGGTATAAGTGGACGTGGCTCATAGTTTGAGTCTGGAATTTGGCCACTCGGCGGGCCTGACCTATGTCGAACACGAATGTCACTCTGTGGCGATACATGCTGTTGAATGCTACGGCAATTGTAAGACATATGTCCCTGCTTGCCACAGTTTCTGCAGACCAGGTCTTGTCTTGCCTGATTTTGTGTGCTCGACGAATTTCCATTTGTTGTTTTCGCAGTGTAATTTTGTCGAAAATTCGATTGTTTTGCTGGCTGGCTCTGTTGCTGACTGCGTTGAGGCGAATTTTGTTGCTGTTTCTGATTGTAGGCATTGTATTGATTGTTTCGACGCTGCGAGTTTTGATCGTTCTGCCTGTTATCAAATTTCGACCTCTGCTGGTCGCGATCTTGAGATTGCTCATTTCGCAGATTCAGCATTTGTTCGATTTTTGCAGCACGAATCTTCAAATCATGGAACGATTCGTCAGTGCCAGCAGTCAATTTGTGGAATATTTGTGCCTTTACGTTGCGTAGAAACGTTGTTCGCAGTAATTCGTGCGCTTCTGTGTAGTTGAGGCACTTGTTTTCGATATATCGAGACCAGTAACAGAACAGTTCTTCAGCGAATGTGTTGACATCGCTTGTTTGACGGATGCTTTGAAGCTTCGCCAGATGTTCTGGAAACGATGTTGAATGTGAGAAACGTTGTTCGAAATATTTGACGACTGAGTGATAATCGAGCGCGGTGAATTGACGATGTGGATTCTCGATGTATTGCCAATAGTTCTCGGCTGGAGAATCTTCCTCGATTTTATTTTTGAACCATTTCCATTTTTCGTCATCGTTTTTGATGTTGTGCTCGTCAAGCTGTCGATTGAATTTTTTGAACCATTTGTCAAAATCTGTTGAACCATTGTACGGTTTGATCGACAGTGATTCTTTTGTGACAGCGTGAACGATAATCGGCGGCATTGGTGTCGGATATGGATTTGGCACATGCGCCGCTGCGTTTGTGTTGACATTTGACACGTTAGCACGCTGTTGTGGTTGGTTCGTGTCGTCAATTTCCGAATCGTTGTCGTCATCGCAGTCAAAACGTGCGTTTTTTGCAACATTGTGACGCGGTGTCGATGTGAGTACCTGTTTAACACCTGTATTAATTGGAGTTGTAAAATCAGTTGGAATAGGTGTTTGTACGTTTGTCTGAGCGTTTTCGCAATATGCTAGGCGCTGTTTAACTTGCGTTAAGTCTGTAGATAGTTTTTGCAAGTTTTGATCAGTCACCTGAATTTCACCGTAAAGGCGGTCTTCAATATTACGACAGGTACCTTGTAGATCGTTTTGAACTGTTTGTAACTGTTCAGCGAATGTGTGTTCCACTTGTTCGACCTGTGTTCTAACAGATTGCACGTCATGGCGAACTGATTGTACGTCTTTTAAGACGTCTTCGCGAATTGTCAAAACTTCGTGTTGAACTGATTGGACATCGCGTAACACGTCACGTTTGACCGCTTGAACATCTTTTAGGACATTTTCCTGAACAGTCTGAACATGATTTTGCACAGTTTGAATATCTTTTAAGACGTTGTCCTGGACAGTCTGAACATTATTTTGCACAGTTTGAATATCTTTTAGCACATTATTTTGTACAGTCTGTAACTGTGTGCTGTTATTTTGTGCAAATGTCAGTAACTGTTCTAGTACCGAATCAGCAGATTTTGTCATTGCTGATGGGTTTTTACTTAATTCTACGTCAGGGCTTTTTTCAATAGTAGTAGGCTCAGGATTTTGTGCTAACGATATCATAGATGTTGAACGTGGTACATCAAAACCTGCAGACGCTGTATTTATATTCTGAGGCCTATCTATAGTGTTTTCTAGCGATGCCACTAACGTAGTGTCATTCATAGTCGTACATGATGCTTCTAGAGCCGGATTGTCAAATTTTTGTGTATATGGCTCATCAAAGATGTCCTGAATTGGTTGATGTTCAGTAATTTCATCAATCTCAGATTCAGACATTGTACGACCTAGGACAGAATTGCGTGTATTTCGCTTTTTCGGGCTGTGTAACATCATAGTGAGAGGTTAATTAGCAAAAACGGATACTTACCGGATGTTGACTTTAGTTTGTGTTAGTAGTGTCAATAGGAACAAAACGAACCAAAATGTGTTCGGGATCGCTGCAATTTGTCCAAAATCAACATAGAAACCAACCGTCGTGGTCACCATGTAAGGTCTGGACTGGTCAAAAACGGGGATTTTCGACCGATCCGAAGGCGGGTATGGTCTAGTTTCGGGTTGATCCTGGAACAGTTTAAACACGATTTAAACACTCCTACGGCTCGTGCGAGTTTATACAACGCTGTTCTCCGGTTTAATAGTAACACGCAAGTAATTAACACAAAATATGGAACACAAGCCCGTTAGTCCCGCTGATGCTAAAATTGCCAAATTTCCCTATTTCCGACAGTTATAGCTTTTGAACGAGGGCCATGCGGCCGAAAAGCACTACAGAAATTATAAGTATTGGGAAACTGCAATATGTAAGCGAAAAATGGACAAAATCCGCCAGACACAGCTTACGGGACTGCTACCTAAATCACGTCCGGGCACAATTATAACAATAAACCACAAATTACAAAAATAACAAGTAAACGTTTCCTAGGCCTGCAAATTGTTATTTCGACCAAGTAAAATACGCTGCTTCCGATTAGATGCTTTTTACGACTCCGTCAAGGCGAGAATTATCTGTTTTACACGATCCGAAAATATTGCTATAAGTTACGTATGTACTAATAAATCATCCGAGCACTATTACTAGCTAAGCTACCAACATTCTACCGCTAAAACCAATACTACTGAATAATAATCCAAGTTCACAGAATATGGCAAATAGTATAGAACTGGGGCAGAATTGGCAGAAATAGAGGTGCGAAATGGAATGAGCACCTTGAAATTAGTAGGAAACGGGAATGGGGCGCCTGAAAACATGAAAATAAGTGTATATAAGAGCACAAGAAATATGAAATGTGGGAAATGGCACAAAAGGGTCAAGGGGAGAAGAATTTGTAGAAATAGGGATGCGCAACGCACTGAGCGCATAGAATTTGGTCAGAAACTGGGGTTTTAGTACCTGAAAAAACAATGTGAAATATATGTAAAAATACACGTAATTGACATAAGCGAAATTGGCAGGAATCAGACTAAGTTTGACAAGAATTTGACAAGAAAATTAAAGCACAATGGTTTTACAAATGAGCAACAGTATGACAAGGCTAAAAGGATACCGGTTAAGTACAAATCACGATACTAGGATCGAGACTGAGACGGCTGGACTTCGCATGCCACAGAAACGACATAGCTAGGAGCTCAAGGGACGCCGAGGGTGGGCGCCAGTGTGGCACAGAGTGCACACTGGGGCCCCACCCGACAATATACTTGTCGGGCAGGGGTCCTGTGGTTGCCCTGCAACCACAGTTCCCCCGCCCTCGATTGCCGCGGGCCCTGTTTATGTCCTCTTGCGGCCTCTAATGCTTGCAAACCCGCTTTTATGCGACATTACCGTCGCTTTGTGTCTGTTTGAGTTAAGTCGATTTTAGTAGTTTATGAATGTGCCGTTATTTTGCCTTATATTGTGCCTGTATTCGTTATTTCTTATATTCTGGGTTATTTTTGCTCGCGCATTCCATTTTCCTATTCAAAACCTTTAAATTTACCAAAAATCTCCCCAAAATTCCCCAACTTATTTTCTGCCAATTTTTCGAGACTTATCCTTGGGTTTTTGGCCTAAATAATTACTTATACCATAGCTAGCTAGTTGGAGCGAATTCGGACATTTTTCAGAGAAGACATTTTTACGTGTATTACGGATATTGCGTGTATTACGAGTTTAGTCGAGATTTTAGTAATTCTAGCGAAATCGAGCCAAATTGACGGCTATTTACCGATTTTTAGCGAGAATATCGACCTAGTATCCGGAAATAGGTGTAGTTTGGTTGTACTCTGGAAATTGCGTGTTTTGTGTTGCAAATCGTGCAACTACGGGTTCGGCGGCTTGTATACTGTTATTCCTGCCGCGCGGTAATTGTTTGAGTAGAATTATAAGGGATTCGCTGCTAGTTGGACCGTTTCTGCCCGGATTTGGTGTAAAACTCGGATTCTCACCCGGTTTTGACGTAATTTCGAGTTATCCCGAAATTTCGTAAAATTGCGGATTTCGCGAGTCAAATTAGCATCGCCGACGTTTATATTGTGTACGCTGCCATATTATTTGTTCTGTTACTTGTATTAAACCTGCAAAACTCGGTGTTAACACTCCAGAGCGTACTAACCCGAATCGGATCACTTAGAATTGCATGAGTCAAAAACCTATAGTTTTCGGATATTTCAGCCTCAAATAGGGCCGAATAGCGAAGTCCAGAGCTGACAATACTACACAGGTGTTACAATAACCGGTAGGTTGCTAAAACAAATTTTCTCGCTCACTACACTCATTGGCTTGCAATCTTATTTGAGAACTCATGAAACGAAATACGTAGTCAAGAACGGTAATAAAGAAATTTTGAGTCGCGAATCCAAACTTCTCCGAATCCATGAGCCTGCAATTTACAGCGCCCATCTCGGTGAGACCTCCATGTCAGAACTGCACAGCCGGGACGACTTTTTTGTCCGAAGTACTGCGAATATATTTGATTTTTCTCCTAAATTCCTCCGAAAGATATGGCCACGCCGGGAATCGAACCTCGGACCTCTCGCTCGCGAGTCAAGCGCGCTACCCATTACATCACGCGGCCGATATCCTAATTTCCTCTGGTGGTATTTGTGCACAATTATGTATATGTCTTAACATTACAAACTCTGCACATACACAAGCCGCGGATACTCTCATTCCCCCTTCTTTAGGCGGTCGCCCCGGACCGCGAATCCAAAGTTCTCCGAATCCATGAGCCCGCAATTTACAGGACCCATCTCGGTGGGACCTCCATGTCAGAACTGCACGGTACTGACTACCCCTTTCCTCGAAGTATTGTGAATATACATGATTTTCCTCTTAATTTCTCCGAAAGATATGGCCACGCCGGGAATCGAACCTCGGACCTCTTGCTCGCGAGTCAAGCGCGCTGCCCATTACACCACGAGGCCGATATCATAATTTCCTCTGGCGGTACATATACGTGTACGAGTATGTATGTGTTTTTTAACATTACACACTCTGCACATACACAAGCTACACCACGTATACCCACATTCCACTTTTGTCTGCTCCGGCTCTGATCAGAGCCAGAATGTAACCGGAGTGAAATGCAGCTCTCAGATTTTTTCTTGTTTCTCTGTTTCTAAACGGTTGATTAGTTAATTTAATTTTGAAGTACGACACAAATTTAAAATTTGGCTTTACAGGCAGAGAAAAGTTTAGAGAAGTAAGTTAGGATATACCAGTTTTCTAAATTTTCGTACTAGAAAAAATTCAAAGGCGAAAATACCCAAAAATTATGCTGGAAACATGCAGAATGTTCGGAACCGAATAGTGAAAAATATTGGATTTCCCTACCGGAACCGCAATTGCGGTTTCACCCTGACGGTACATAAATATAGTATGTAATTTTATAGGCTAGAATAAATTACGCTGAGAGTTAATTTGGAACATACAAGTAGCGAATCCTGTCAGTTTCAATCAGATGGCTTCTTATGGATAACTGGAATATACCTAAACTTTTTGTGTCCAAATATGTGCTAACACACTTGAAAATCGAAAAACATGTTCTCTTTTGGTAAACCGCTTAAAATGGTGGTACATTCTGTCAAGTGAAATTCTTTTGTTGCAGGTTTTCCAGACAAGTAGTAAAATTAAACGTCACTATAACCTAATGATTTCTATTTGCGTCAAGAAGCATCTCCGTGGTAGTCACTTACGCTTGTTGATAACCCGATCAATATATGATGAAAGCGGCGTGCCACGGCCTCGGTTTAATAGGACGAAACCTGTCAAACGCGACCGTGAACATGACTATTATTTTAATTATCATAGACCGGGTAATCTAAATATAAAGATAGAATATGTACAAATTTGTGCTAAAAATTCCATCATACTATGCCGGGCTTCCCGGTGTTGCTCTATTGTTTCGGTTTTTAACACTTGTTGTCTACACAATGTTACCGTAGGTGTCAGTTGAATACTACAATGGTCGGTTCGATAGTTTTTTAAAGTGTATGCAAATTATGTTCATTGTGCCAATCTTGTTACGTATATACAGGTTATTGCTCACAAAAACGTGTCAAATTTTTTTAAATTTACTCGTATATAGCGTGTAACTTGCAGGGTACTCGCGCAACAGGGAAGAAAGGATCATCTATATAGACTTCGTTTTGTGCTGAAATTTATACAACGTCCAGCTTTCGTTCACGAGAGATTTTTAACTAGTGCTAATGAACTTAACCATTTCGCTCTATATCACTATAAGATAAAAGAGTTCGTATTATGTTTTTACTGCAGGGTTCTAGTCGGAAGTACAGGTTGTCGGAACCGGAATCGGAATCTAAGTTTTAGCAATTCTATTAAAAGTCTGCCTGTATTTTTCAGTTTCAGTATAAAAATTGCTTGTCTAGTTGACTGTATCAGCGATTTACTAACGCTGTAAGAGTTATGATATTAATGGAGGCCTGTCAATTCTAAGACCAGCCTGAAGATTCTTTGAGCATTTGATCAGCTTGGGTTTAATGTTAAGTGCTGTTAACCATTTTTAGCATTTCAAAACTTTAAATATGACGTCTTATTAAACCAGAAATAACAGGGCCCAGATGTTTGAAAATTAAGCCATAATTCTATGTAATGCCGTTGTCACTGCAGTAAGGGTACTGCTGAACCAAAAATCGTGCTATATTTGAAAATTTGTGGGGATAACATCACTGCTTGGCCGTATGAAACAGAATTTTCGATTAGATTTTGTTATTTGTTTAAAGGTAAACGATATAGGTTTCAATTGTTGTCAAAAATTGTAGTCAAATTTTGGTAATCAGTAGAATATTTTGCTCTACTGAAGGCTCTTCAAGTAAGTACTGAGAAGAGAATACTTACTATGAAGGAACAAACAGATTTGCAAACGAACGAAATAAGAGTCAAAATTTATGTTAAATCACCTTAAAACCTCATAACCAAAAATAGGCATTCCGGTATCGGAATTGCAGCCAGGGGTTTTACCTTTATGAATAGATCACAAAATATTGGTTTGTTGCAATGCTAACCACTGTGACAGAGGCCTGCTTTGAATCATGACTAAGTCATTCCTAAATTCACATTTTTTATAATAAAAACATGAAATTTCGTGTTAGAAAACAGGAAATTTGGCTTATAAAACTGGGTTTAGTGGCTTCGAATTTTCACGAACATAATGTGTGAGTTATGCTTTTTCATGTGTTTCTGATTTCAAATCTGTAGTAGCTATGGTTGTGTTAGACTGCTCTCTAAAAATGCTTTGACTACTGCATTGGCAATTTAGTGAAGCCTGAATAGTTCTATGCATATATACAAGAGTAACTTTAGGCGATCGTCTGCCTAGAATTAAAGGCTGCATGACAGAGTTACCTGCGCCGTCGTACAAACCGACGGATGAATGGAGCAAGGAAGAAGCTCTCTTGGGTCAGAATGATTATATAGGTTCGTTTTGAACATTGGATCTTTGGTGTACGTACACATATGTCGTTTCTTTATTTCGATGTTTATAACAAATAGTCAGATTGTTATAACATTTTAACTCTCATTTTAAAAGTAACTGGTCGTGCCCAACAGCTATTTGCTCCAGTTGGCAGCAGGAACGTACTAGACGACAATTGCTTCATTCCATGTCATGCTTGCTTAATTTATAGTTTGAAAATTTGGGGCAAATCGCTGTTTGGAGCACGACATAATATATACATTATTTTGTTGATATGTCGATGTCGAAAAGTTTTTATAACTTTGCGATTTGATAATTCCTTACAGTTTCACACGCAGCGCAAAATCCGTTCTTTGCTTTGATTCAAATCGTTCACGCTCTAGTAAATGTATATTTGAGAAGAAAAGCTGGCGTATAGTTTTTGTACTTTCCTTGTTTTCAAGATTTGTTGCCAATCAGATCAGCTGATGCTTGCTTTCTATATAATGCTGTGAAAATAAACGTACATTGCTTGAAATTTAGCCATTCAACCACATTGTTAGTTTTGATGTTTGTTTAGATCTCTTGGGTGATGGTTCGATACATCCTGCTCAATTACTACACCATGTACCACGTTGGTTGCGAGGATTTCCGGGCGACCACAAAGCTAACGAACTAGTTCGCATGATACATTATCGCAATCTGTATGCGCAAAAAATGAAGAAAAATATGCCTAAATCCTATCACGAACTGTATAAGCGAATTGATTATTTGCTCAAATATCACAATTATTATAAATCGGATGAAATTCGGCTTGAACGTGAGCTTGGGATTTGGGATGACGAACCAGACTATGTTTATAAAGAAAAATGGAATAAACGGTGGACGAAAGATTTTAGGGACAATTATTATTGAATGAATATAATATGGTTGGGTGAATTTATAGGACAACATAACTAAGATTAACCAGAAGTGTATTGGTCGTCGAAGTTTAGTGAAAATATTAGATAAACTGCTATAACAGAATCTGAGTGATTTTTAGTCGAATTTCCGCTTTGTTCGCTGACGTTGCTTGATTCGCCAAAGTATAAATACATGTTTTTATTATCTTGTAGCTTTTATTCGTAAAAGTTTAGGCACGTTCAATTCTTTCTGTTGTTTAAACTATCTTTTTAGCTGCCATAATAACTAGTAGTGAGTGTTAAAGTGCTGCTGTCCAAGTAATGTTGTGTACATTGTTTTTCACGTTTTCAGTAAACTACATTCGCTTTTTATTTATTGTTTGCTTTCCTTCGATCTTTGAGCGACACTTTTTGTCTGGGAATTTGATCTATAGTTGACGTAATATATATGCTGGATGCGCTGAAGTATTTTGACGTTTACTAATTGAAATAATTGGAGTTTGCAGTTAAAGTAGTTTACTTGTCAAACAAAAGTGAACGTTCAGGACTCACGTTCTTAAATTTATCGAGATTAAACGTTTGGACTTGTAGACATTAACAGGCTTAAAAAGCTCAGATATTCTTTTTGGAAAAGATGTTACATTTAATTTACCTTTGCCACTTTATAAGTCAAATCTTTTAATTTCAAGGAATGGTGGTCGTATATTGAAGAACTAATTTTTAGATTTTAATTTATGTAAACGAAATGCTTCGTTTATATTCTTAACAGTCTACTTATATGAATAATCGATTTAATACAAGGATACTTTTGGTTGGTTTCAGGATACCCCTACTGAAGTTTACGAATTGGTTGTATATAGGTTGTAAAATTAGGGCATTTGGTTGAATTTTATCTCCGTATTTTGGAGTTGGCTCCCATGCAAATCTTTGTATTACATATTTGTATGTCATATTTTTCTTAATCGTTTACAAAAAAACTCTTCAAGTTCAAACTTTTTAGTCTGATAATTTTCAGAAGTAAAAGTCTGGATTTCAAGACATGTGTGGAGTTTGCACCGTCACATAATGGTCTTAAGTTTCAGACAATGTTGAATATCAGACAATTTGTTTTGTGCAGTTGTTCAAGTATGGCTACGTGCATTTTGTACAGCAAGGCTTTATTCAACCACGTTGTATGCTGTGAAAGTGTTAAATAGGAGCTACAAATTGTAAAAACGTATCAAATTGTCAGGTACTGATGTCTAAGTAGATGGACTTTGTTCTTATGATTGCCAATGCGCAATGGCCTCCAAAAGGAAAGAATAGTACCGAATTAGTCGGCGATATCACGACTTTAACGTTGGCGCAGTAGTCGGCACTTCGTTTTTACAGCTTATTTTTGTATAATCAAAAGTGATTGGCGGTACGCGTGAGTGGCATTTTAATGCTGGTTTAATGATTGTTTGTTTAGTGAGAAATGTGCTTATAACGGTTTCCAGTAAGCTTTATTAATACAAAATATCACGTTTAGCGAACACTATTGTAACTTAGATATAATTTTGTTTTTCCATATCTGTTCTTGAAGACAAATTATTGTAAGCAGAAAGCCCAATTTTAAACGTTTGAATATCATTTTTGATTATTTTATTTATCAAAGTTAACCAGATTGTGTATCTGAAAATTTATATAAAATAATTGTTTTATAATTCTTTTAACGGTAAATTTGGTAATTCAGTGTCGTCAAAATTCATCCAAGGCGTCTTGAACGGGATGGCAGTAGAAAAACACCGTCGTTGTATGTTGCGAACGTTTCGAGGCCTATTGATCTTAATTAAATGTAGCTCAAACATATCGGTTTGAAGAGTGATTTGGGATGGATTTAGCCCGTGTTACCCAATTATTTCACAGTGATCGGCGCGAAGATTATGATGGAGTAGTGCACCAATTGAACTATGCGGTGGACAAAGTGAGCTTTATGTCAATATTTTTGACTTTGTTTGCTGAGGTGGTCCAAACAATAAAGATGTTTTAATTTGATTTCGGATTTTAATCGTAGAAAATCTCAGTACTATCTTTTGAAAATTGAAAAGTAAGTATGTGGTTTTTTAACCCTATGAGGTGCTACAGGGTGTTGAGACACTGTATGTCTGGTAGAACACTGAAATAAGTAATAATTACCGCAATCATCTGTAGTGATTTCAAAATGAATTAATCTTTCGTTGGAGCTTGCTATGGTTAAAAGTTTTTCAGATGAAACTGAGCGTTAACTGATTGTTTTCATCTGCCCAAGTGTTTTTGTTAACAAATATATAGTTAAAAATCGAAGGTGTAAATAGTGAAATATTTCTAAATTGGAAACGTTGGTGAGAGCATTGGCGTATATAAGAGGGATAGCACAATTAAATCCCTACTTAAATTTCTGGGCAAATGGGGAAAACACCTGATGGATGCTAGAGTTATAAAGTTCGTCTCGCTTGCTGTGCTCGCTAGTAAATTTTCTTCGTCTGACGTTATATCTTACCGAAATGAAATCCTGGAGGCATCTGGCTGATAGTTGACGTTTGGTAGCGTTATACTGCCTGATTTATATTCTTTCTCTGTTCTAACAGTTTCATAAGTTTTAAATATTTATTTGAATTTGTAATGATTTTACAGATCAAACAACTTTCCATGGATTCTGCCCAACATTTTAGTAACATGAAAGCAACAATCGAACTGACTCTTGAATATGGTGAAGTTCGCAACTTATGCCACGTGTTGGATACAATTCTTAAGCATAAGTAAGTATGACTATGAGGTCTGCAGAATATCACTTTACTAATATACAGTGTTCTACCTTCTACGTCTAATCTATGCTATTTCTATAACCCCTATTCTCAAATGTTTAGCACCTATCCCCGTTTAGAAATAGGCTTTCAAACAAACGAACTGTGTAGCTACGGATGTCAAACTCGGCTCACAAGTAGGACCAGTCTAGTACAAAAACGTGTCTATTTTAAGCTCTCCATTTGCTGGTTCAAAATTTATAGGATCTGTCGTTACTGGCGATAGGTGTTAGATATATTTAAAAATATGAGCAAAGGTGTGAACTGTGAATCTACTATTTGGAACATTCTGTAAAGTTGCTATATTTGGGTATCATTGTGCGTTGTGATTCCACAGATATTAGATGTGTAATAATTATTTGTTTATTCTAGATTAATATTGAAATCTGGTAGCTACTTTTCGATGCTCAAGGAGTTTTTGTCGCGGGAACATTTGAAACGTTTGACGCGAGAATGGAATCCTTCGAATGCGCGTGAACGAGGTACAATGTTATTGCGTAGGATAATATTGAGTTTTATTTCGTTCAGCTGTTGTCGTATTGTTGTAAAGATTTCCGTTTCCGGTGTTCTATACTGCTGGATTTTATAACTGTAAATTAGCGTGATTAAGTTTTAGTATTTACCTGAAATATACGTTTGTTATCTGGTTCCGTGTCCGGATGGATATTGAAGTATCCGGATCCTGTATTTTTGGTATCTGCCCGCAAACTTTGGATTTGCAGTTTTTTCTTCCGGACATTGTGGTCGCAATGATCACGGAGCTGTAATAAGAATGGTAAAATTTGCCTTTATTTTTAGTATTTATAATAATAGGTAGCAGTATTCCGTGTAGATATTTTTAGTTTTTATCATATTACATGCCAACACAAAACATTTAGTGTGAGACACACTTAAAGCTGAATGAAAATATAGTTAAACATTTATTATCGGTTATGGTTTTGTTAAATTATTGCAGGAATCAGCTGGATTTGTGATTGTTTGAATGAAGGAACGTTTTATTATGAATTTGTAATAATCGCACGTCACTTCGATTCAACGCTGAAAAAATATTATTTGAAAACTGCAATAATGAGACAAGAACAAGTAAGTTCAGTTTCTGCTTTTAATATGCAGGATGAAAGAAACCTCCTATAGGTGATGTTTTAGTCACTGATATGTATTTTAGCATAACACATTAAACATTTTAATTATTGTTTCAAATATTGTGTTATTACGGCCAAATTTACTGTCACAGCAATATATACCCATGCCCAGTTTCTGTTTTAGGCTGTAACTCAGATTGCTGATTGCCTGATAAAGTTAAAGGGGCTACATTTTGCCATACAAAAACCGGAGGTTTGGGTAAGTCCCTAATGTTTTCGCAAAACAACCGTCCTTTGTCTTGCAAGAAGATGTTTCCTTTGAATCTGCTTCTAAAGGCTTTTTACTTCCAGTGTATATTGGCTTCGCGGGCTAATTTAAGGGATCTACGAGCTAAATGTTAACTCTGTGACATTTTTTATGTGCGAACGTACGTACAGGCATAAAACGACTTGATAAGTAAAAAATACATTAAATAGATTACAGTTTTAGCGTGCCATTTTTACAATAATTGTGATTGTCACAGCCTAGTATGTGGTTGAAACATTTAGCTCTATTCTCGCTTCGAATTTGTGTAGCGTTTACTTCTATTTAATAATAGGTCCTCGACCAATCGATTTGCCGCTGATAAACACAGTAGGTCGAAAAAACATGGCCATGTTTTGAAGCGGAGCATTCACGACCTTCTATCTAAAGCTGCAATACCTATCATAAAACTGGACATAGTTACTACAGTCATCTGATAATATAGACAATTATTTCAGACTGGTTCGCACCGCAAGCGATCGCCGAGGATACCGTCTCATTTACATAGACCTACACAAATACCACAGTCATCGACAATTCCTTTAATTTCTGTGTCTGAATATCAAACTCCGCTACGGGGGATGTCTGTCAGCAAAAGTGAGCTGGATTTTAAGCATGAAGGCATACCAGGTTCTGCCTCGCGGCCCCCAAAATATCCACAAACACTAAATCTCGGTCGCGATCAAGACCAAAATGTTCTTGTTTCCCTGCAAAATCCATTTGAAATCTTGTGTTCTGGTGAAAAATGCAATTTAGCTGAAAAGTCGCTTAGCCAAAGTAAAGTGCGCAGTAAATCTTGTACTTCAAATCCGAGAAAAATGGTCGCGTCGAGAGCATATTCAGATGCTGATAGCTGTCACTCAAGTATTTCGTCTGATGATATGCAGCGCAGGGGATGGCAAGAAACGTGTGTCCAGGATTGCAATTATAGCAGTGTGCTGACTCAAAACACCACCGGTAGTAAAACAATGGGTACTGAAATCTCTTGTGATATTGTGTGTAATTTGGGTGCAAACATTTTTCGCTCAAATTCCGCCTGTGAATCTCAAGTCAGTGACTCTAACTGTCAACGTTTCGGGAATGTAACTATATTTCCGGGACGAGATGGCCAAAATGACGACCAGGTATTTGATGCCTTAGAGTGGTATCCTGATATCAGTGGCGCAGTATCGAATAAAAGCTGTAGGCAAAATGTCACCAGTACACCGATTAAACCAACCAACGTTGATTTTGATGTGAATGGAAATTTTATGCTATTGGGGGACGGCGAAATGTTTACTCGCGATTTTAAGCATCAAGAACGGTTTTGTACGAGTTCTGGTGTGGAGTTCGATGTAAAGATGGAAAAGCAACTGGATTTTAACCGGAATGCGATTAACATAATGATAGATGGCGGTCCACCTACTGGTTGCCAACTGATTAGTCAGTCTCCTATTTCGAGGGTGCGTTCTAGTCCAGAAGGATGCGAAACATCTGTTTCCGGTTGCAGCAATTGTGCCTCAAACAATAATAATGTGTACTGCTATGATGAAAATGTAATTCACGTGGTTGAAACCACGTCAGTGGGAAGCTCAGAGAAGGTTTGTTTATAAATACAAATTGTAATAGTTTTTTACCCATCCAATAATAGGCGGCGTTTTGCTTGTTTATGAGCAACGTTATCGGTAGTTTTTTATTTATGTATACCGCAAAAGGAAAAGCAATTTTCAAGGCTGGTAAATGTCGTTGTTTTGAATAGTTTACCTAACCTTTTCATCTGGAGCTAAGTATTACACTTATTCTGTAAGCAAGCCTATGTAGTATAATGTGCATTGCCGTTTTTCAGAATTTTTTTGTTCGTGTTGGCGTGAATTTTTGGGCTTCTCAACCAGTGAGAGTGACGATCAAAAAATCAAGCATCTCGCTTCATCCAGTATGCTCTGAAAACGATATGCTCGGTGGCAACATAATTTCTTTTAAATCTGTTAAATTTATTCAGGTAGGTATACATTGCATGACAAATGGAAGCTACCAAAAATTTCTAGTGATACGGTTTTGTTATAAGTTTTTATCAACGACTCGTTCTTTTTCAAAGTCCTTATGTCATTGAAATCAAATGTCGGTGCATTTCGTGTCGTCCACAGTAACTGCGAATGTCATAGAAACTGTTGATACTAACGCAACTTTTGAGATAAAGCCGGATCATTTACAGATTGATATTTTGTCCTATGGGTCTAACACACGGGGTTTTTTTGGTGAAATGGGGGGTTTTCACCCACTTTGTTTCAAAAAAACCCCTCGAAATTCAAACAAACCCACTAGAAACCCCCCTAGTCTTCCAAGTGTTCCAGTGTTTTTCACAGAAAACAATTTTACTTAATACTGAAACTTAAATCAAAAATACAAACTGAGACAAATAAAATATTTTTGCACCTTCCCCTATCGGAAAGTTACCTATTTCACTTAGCACTGCAGCTATGACTTGATATTTTTTATATGTATGCGTATTTGTAAACTTATACGTAGATGCATGTATGTATATATAATACATACGTAATTATATGTCTTTTCGAACGTACTTGAAAACCCCATTTTATTTAAAAAAACCCACTGAAATTAAAAAACCCACTAAGACACCCACGCCGAATTTTGAAAAAAGAAACCCTGGTCTAACGCCCTGTTAAACTAATACTGTGTTTATGTAATTTAGTGACTAAATAATTAATCTTATAGTGTCTACTGGAATATCAAGCGTTTTCGATTGTTTTGAACGGTGATCAGTGCAAATCTTTAAGAAATATAATTTCAATTTATACTGGCGATGCAGCATTAACAAGGTAAACTCATTGTTTTTACGATGATTTTGGTTTAAACGAAGAAATTAATCAAGCATACTGACTTTCATGTGTTATATTCTAGCCTGTTTAACAAATTCTGGTATTAATGGTATTTTGATTTCTCAGTTTGATACACCCATAAAACATATAAATCCGTGTTGGTGAAAACACTACTTTCATATATTTTAAGCACTAACTTCTCTATAAAATAAAAATGCGTAGAAAATTATAAATTTAAACATTAATGGCGTACTCTCTTGAATGAAATCAAATGAATTATTACGCATCAATATCAAATTCTACGACATCGTTCGTTTTTTATTTTGGTTTTCTGAGTTGAATTTTGGTTTTGCAGTTACAGAAGTCTTAAATTAGCGAATAAAAGCAGCTTTTGTGCGAGATATATTGTGTATTTGCCAGCGTTTTAGAAACCTAAATAGTTATGTCCATAATACTGTTTGCTCTTATAATATTGAAATTTTGAAATAGTGCATTGTACGTGAGTTTAAGGTAGTTACTGTGCAACAACTAAAATTATTATAGTGTCTATCATTTTCTGTGTAACTACTTTGTTGCAGAAGTATCATTGCAAACGTGGAAGTGTTAATTCGTAGAACGGGTGATACAGATGTGCCTTCAATACATACTGAAAACTGTTTGGAAAATGCAGCGTTGCTTAAATGGGTGTCAAAAGAACTCAATGTAGGTTGGTTGTGAAATTATAAATTCAGCTAGCCGTTTTAACTATGCGCTGTGTAACATTTTTGACGTCGTTGTCAAAACGTGAATAATAAGCCGTTAACAGTTAAAGGCAGCATTTTTAGTTTCTACTTGGTGATAGGGTAGCGCGCTAGGTATCAGCTCACCAGCTCTGTTCAGATGCAAGCTTGCAAAAATATAATTCAACTTTTTGTAAAACCTGATAATTAGCCACCTGTCATGTTAAGGTATTAACATTAATGTCAAATTTAAACAAATGAAAATATTAACCGGGCGGTCCTCGGTTCGCAATCGAGGAAAATTTTTTCTGTAAGGGATCGCTGATTTTTCAGTAAAGCATCAGTTGCACTAACCAGTGTTAGTTACGCCTACAAATAAGCACATAGTCAAAAACAACCATATAAATAATAAAGACTCCTCAAAAACTGAATGTCGGCTGAACCGAGGGAGTATCTTAAGTGGTCATGGCTTTTGGTAAGTCGGGCCCCCATCCCTGTAGCGAACTCCCAGGTAAGAGTACGAATTGAAGCTAAAGCGTCTAATGTTATTTCTACTTGCTAGATGTAAGCCTGTAGTAAAGTTCTGTTCTTTGTGTCATTCGAAATTTAGCATAGAATTTTGCGGCGCTACTGCGAATTTTTTCTGCACTTAACGTTTTTAGAAATCAGTACATAACACTCTAAGCCTTTGTTATATTGGCCTCGTTTTCTGGACGAATCTCGCTCAAGCTGGCATTGTTGCGCATTGTCCCACAACATTCGGGTATTTGCTGAATCACGAAAGCAAATCTTGTTCTGGCGAAGAATTTCAAACAAAAATCGATTGGGCTTCGAGCTACTTTTTGTTGCGGTTAGTTTGCGTGCATTAAGTAACAATATTAGATATATGTCAATATTCTGTACATATAGTTAGCTAGCAGAATATTCAATACTTTAAGAGGAATTTTGGGTTTCAAATTACATAGAATGTGCTTGTGGTCGAGTGCATCTGTTGATAACATTGGATACCAGCGTTTGCTTCTGTGTGCGTCTGCGACCGCTACGTCTAGGGCTGCATTTGTGACCATAATTTTACCTATCGATCGCTTGTGTAATATTGGCATGACTGTTTTCGAACTGTGGTGCAACTTTAATATAGCATCAGCATACGAATTTGATTATGAACGATTGTGGTCGTTAGCATTGTTCATATGGCCATTGCGTTGTTGTAGGTCAAAAAAGCTTTATCAGTTTGCCGATAAGTCGTGTAAAGTCGGTCAACATGTTTATGATTTCAGGTACTGCATCAGATGTTTTATTCAGTATTTTGGATACAATAATCAGAACATTATTTTGTGTGACAGAGAATAATTTTACTTATCAGTGTGGTTGCAATATTTGCAACGTTTTCTTGTTTAGTTTAAAACATTGATTTGTATACGTTTTTTATGCATATAATGTGGATGTTAAACTTGGCTGGGACTATGCGCAAATTATGGATATTCGGCATTCCAGCTAAATTTCTAGATTAAATTTATTATCGCAAATTGTGTAAAACAAAATTATAAATTTCAGAACTGCCGTTCGATTTTGTAATTTTTTGCCTTTGCCTTATTCACATCCGGTGACCCACTATATCAAGCTTACAATGTCTTCGGGTTTGCAGCTATTTTTGTCTTCCAACAATACTCATAATTTGTGGCAGTGGTTTTTGGCGTTTGATCTTACTTTAAAGGAGTGTACGGTTAGTTTTCTTTTATATAAAATTTAAAAGCCGTCATTTTACGAATAGGGACCTTTCTTGTTATTTATTATAGAAACTGGCAAGTATGAAATAACGTAGTTACCATGGAACTTTATGTTACGATTCATTTGTTGTTTAGTTTATTCTGAATATTTCATATTTCTGATGTGAAAAAACTGTATATTAAAGAATATTTTGTGCTTTACCGGATGAATTCACTGACTTCATAGTATGCTTTCGTTTCTTGAATGTTAACTGATGTGTGCAACTCTGGCAGTCCAAGAATTTGTTCCGAAGTGGTTTAATATTTTTAAAGTTGGCTTCGGTTAGATTTATACTGTAAAATTACAGCTGCCTGAAAATTTTTTGAAGGAAAGGCCGTCATGGCCCTGTTTTGATATACCCTCTGTGTACTGTGTACATAGGCTTTCGTGACATAATAGTGTTGTGAAAACAAAATGCTAATTATGATTATGTTTTATTCTTAGGATTCTGGCAGTTGTTTTTCGGAATCTCGAAGTGTTCCATTGTCGCTCGTTGTCACCAACGATATCGACATAGTACTGTGCAGTATAGCTGAACCTCATTCGTTTCAAAATATCATTCGATATGCACGTTGTGGTGCTAGTGATGTCACGAAAATTCAATCGGTGCCAAAATCAAACTGCATTATTTTGGTAGGTTCAGTGTTAGTTTAGTAAGGCAAGCAAGATTTCTGTCCATTGAACAGTAAGTTTTGGGTGCTTTTGTTGCGTATTTTTACTGTATGCTTTGGGCTCTTTTCGAAGATTATTGTACGACAAGACTACGGAAAAACTGTTAGAGTTGCGCTATTTTGCCCCTATGGCGGCGTGCGGTGCCACGCCTCGTGTCAAAAAAATTTTATAATACGCACGGTGCCGTTCGCCACCCGCGTCACATGTTGATGTTGCTTTTTCTTTGTACAACCAAGGGTCGCCCGGAGCCTATGGTTTTTGCGCTTTTCTGGCCCTGTGGTGCCGTGTGGCGCCTCGCGCCGTGTCGAAAAAGGATTTTTTTAAATTACGACATATACATTTTGCTTTGTTGGTTCCTTTTAGCAGCTCTGTAGAAACGTGATATTTTTGATACCATGATTCCGTAGTGCTACCGAAGCATTTGTACATATCTGGTTGCAAAATTTCAGACCATTGATTCGGATCAAGATGATATCTGTTTCAATGGCCAGTGGATTTTGGCTTTTGCGTCCCGAGAAGAGGTGGAAAAGTTTCTCAGATGCTGGCAGATGTTAACGAATCGTTTGACTAACGACCTTGATAAAGTAAGCAGTGGACATTTCATGTTGCCGTCAGCTGTGTCTTTAGAAGTTTGAAATTTTATTTGTAGAACTGTTGGGACTAAGTTGTAAGATAAGAGAACAAATTTTTGCTCGGTTTATCTTGAAATAGAGTCTGGCAATGTAGAACTGAGGGCAGAATTAAGTGCGCAGTATTCGCGATTCTAACTATGTAATTTATGACGTTTTTAATGTAATCGCGTTTGACATTACAAGCTGCTGAAAATTTAATACGAGGCAAACACAACTGTGCAGTAGCGATTATGTTCGCTGTAATGAATGGTAAGCAGGGTGTAATCGGATATCCGTTTACGTTTCGGTAAAAATCGGTATCCGTTTCCGTTATAGGCACAACGAAAATTTTGTTATTTTTACATTCAAAATGTATTTGGTTATTAATCACGTATCTATCTTGCAATCTCTCATTACATATTTGCTGCAATTGCTACAAGTGAAATAAAAATTACGAGATTCGTGCAAAATCTTAAAAAATTTTGCGCATTTTTCGTGTTTCTGTAAAGATTTTGAAATACCGGTGAACATTTGCTCGCTTCGATTGTGTTGGCAGAAAAATAAAACATTTTTGAAACTTTTTTATACATCAATCTCCATTTTCCGTTTCCGTTATTTTGATTACTATCCGTTTTCGATATTTTTCCTATCCGTTTACACCCTGAACGTAAGCATTTAGAATATGTAGCGCTGCGGATTAAACAGAGAAATTAAAATTTTGTAAGACAAATGTACGTATGTTACTTAGCAGCTGTTTAATGTCTCACAGCCTTTCAAGTTCGATTGATTCTATCAGCAGGAATGTTTCAGGAGAAATTTGGCTGTGTCGAGGTTAGTGACGACAAGTTGGCTCATAAATGTGCAGATATTGCGCACGAATGGAATTAAACCTATGTGGAATATGATAGATGCATTCCGTAACATAGCATACACCGCACAATTGGTTTTAAGCTGTATTGAAAAAGTTTCCAATATTACTTTGAGTTGCGTGAGAGTACCATAAACGTATTCCTAAGCTTAAGGTTACCCTAAGCAAAAAATTTGTTTTAAGCTTAAACATACTTTACCATAGTCGCGGAACATTGGTTCCCCGTCAAAGCAACAAGGCCCAGTAAATGGTTGTTTTAAAATATAAGCATTTTCGCAACAAAAATTTAATGCTCTGAGTGTTTTGATTTGTAAGATTTTGTTTTGCTAACAATAGCTTTCTATTTCTAAACTTCATTTTATAATTTTATTTAAACTTCATTTTATGTATATATTGCAAAAACGCCAGATAATGGAATTTAGCTTCGTCTCCGCCGGAAAATGTGTGAGTGGAACGAGTCGTGGACTCCTTTGAAACGTTCCAGACGAAATCCTTATAAATTCTCAGATCTTTTATGACAATTTTCTATTTTAAGTTTTCGCTGTGATATGATTAACGTACACAGAACTTAACATTGAGATGCATAAGAAATACCATTTTCTCAAAATCAAAGAAAAGTTGACAGTACCTAAGCTTTTCTTGCATTTTTTGTTGTATGCTTCAAATATTACAGCCGAAATACGTTTGTATTGCATATCTGTTTCTTCTGTTGTATCCTGTGTGTTTTCACGAGTAAACTCGAATGCCTTCAATGGACAGTGAGCTGCTGTGTGATATATGGCCAATGTTACGCGAAAGACCATCCCACAGTCCTGGGACAGCAACGTACTCGGAGTACACACAACAAATATAATTGGGCCTGTGAGGAAGTTGGAGGAATAGGTTCATCCTGTTACCCTTGGGCTAAAAAATAGGATCATCTTACGCTTAGGCTTATACTTAGGAATGCTTATACTAGTGTTCTGGCCCTGTTCTATACATTGGCCACCGGGACCATTGGGACAATGGTGACAGTTGTGACATTGGGGACCAATGAGTCAATGAAGACTGTTAGGACGGCATGGATTTATGTACCTATATTTTTGAAATTCTAGCATGAGAACCGCTTCAGTGCGAATGGCTGCGGTGCTGTAGACTATCCTGCGCGGATTTCCTGGAAACTTTAGGGGATTTGGGCTGCACTCTGAATGAAAGTAGGTACAACCGGAGGTCTGGCTCCGGCAGAAAATCGACCTCCGGCCCGGCAATTTCGGTAATAAAGCTAGTTTCGTTTTACTTTTGTCACAATTTTCAGGAAAGAATTTCCGAAATTTCGCAGAAAAGTAGCGTAAAAAATCTACAACTTGACAAGATATTGCAGATATTGGCTAAAGTACTAATTAAACATCATTTTCACTACCTAATTTCGCCTCAGCTCCAGCTCCGGCAAGTTCTGTTGACCTCAGGCTCCGGTATTTTTCACCTCCGGTTGCACCATGGCATGTAAAGTATGTAATGTCAGGAGTGCGTATGTGTGTATTCCCGGTTTATTGCTATACCGGGAAAATGGCACGTCCTTAACCCCTTCTCACATTGAGTTGCCTATAGGCAACTAATCGCAGTAAATATACGTTAAATAATGTAATATCGCACCGTGTTTAAACAACTGCAACACGTATAAATAGTACTAAATCACCACAAGACGTGAGAGCCCCCTCGGGCTCGAGCGTCAAGCTCCTATAGCTGAGTGGTGATGGTATACGCCTCCCACTCCAGTCACCGGAGTTCGAATCCTAGCATAAAAGTAGGTCTCAGGCGAGAAATAGAAAATATTCATGTGAGAAAGGGTTAATCGTAGCATGGACCGAATATAAGCGAACATAACCGAAAAATATATTTCTAAATGCTACTACCTATTACACATTTTCAAATCTTAAGGAAAAGTTCTATCGAAGTCAATGGAAGGCGTCGAATGCGCCTTGATAAAATAACTCATTCTGAACAAAATATATTTTCATAATACAAGATAAACTTGATTGTTACTTATTTACCTGACGTATTAATTTGTGCCAAAAATGACAGTTTTAGAGTATAATAGGAATCGAAACCCAAGCACAGTTTGATATGTTTCGGCAAATATTAAGCAGCGATTTGCGCTTTAAAACGTTTTGCATCAAGTGTTAAATATTTATTTCAAGTACCTACAGTATATAGGTTGTAGAAATTTAATTTGTGCAATTAATTTCACATCGTAAAACAAGCCATGTATATATACTGCCTTCACTTGGCCCCAGGAAAACTACTTTATTTAATTTTAAAGTATGAGCGAACAAAACAGCATACTTCAACAATGATATTGTACAGCGTTATCATGGACATTTTAACGTCGAAAAGCAAGTATTTTTCGTAAACGTGCAAAAATTCTGCGTTAATAACGCAACAGATTATATAGACAGCGTCCTTGAAAACGCTCGGTTGAGTTTGTTATAGAATGATTGCAGTGTCATGTGTATATAGTCCAATCTCTATAGTCAGTGTTTAATTGGCAGTTTATTTGTGCTAAAGTATATTTTCAGCGAACAGAACAAATTTTTTCGTGAAAACTTTAGATTGTCGAAGTGCGTTCATAAGCCATTATATGTTTATCTGGTATTAAATCAGTTTTACCATATTGGGCTTTAAGAGATGCATTATCCTCTGACTTTTATAGACGTTAATGAACCAGGGCCTGAGCATAATTTGGAGGCTCAAGCTTAAGCGCCAATGAGCTATAAAAGTATAAACTTCGCCATATGAAACCTAAACGAACATTTCAAGTCAGCAGCTTTATGCAGACAGGTTCTGTTGGTATAGAGATCAGCAAAAAAATCGGAAAAGTATTTTTTGCAGCCACTTTTAAAATGTTTTGGAAAACAGCTGTAGGAACATTGGTCCCACTAACCAATCTAGGTTACAAACAAAAACAAGAAAGTTTTCGTTTTTAGGACGCATTGGTTTCAATAATAACGCTAGCTTATCGTACATTTTGCTATTTCAAGTTTTATTCATATTTACCATGCGGATCGCCAAATTTTGGACGGGAATTTTGTTAAATTTTTTCATATCTTCGCATAAAAACAGTTTTGTGTTTTTTATATTTGTAATATCCTGCAGTGCTCCGCTCTATATGTAAATGGTCTAATTTTTACAAAATAAAGTTGAAGAAGTGTATTTTTGTATTTTTTCAGTTGCAACATCTGCATGTAAATAGATTATTGGCTGAGCTGGAAATGAAATTTAACAAACAAATGTAGCGCAACAACAACACTACTTGACGTATTTAAAGGTTATGTATCGGTAGATGGCGTTTGTACATTTTTTGTTCTGTAAAAAGTTAAAATTTAAAGGGCCATAACTTTTCCATCGGTTGCCAGCATTAATAAATATGCTGCCACAGCACTTAACGTGTCGAAATCTATAAAATAAGCTATTTCTCATTATATATTCTTTAAGGGAGCCATATTCACTACCTCCGCCGTTAATCTTATGTATTTTTAACATTTTTAGTCTATTTTTTACCGTTGCCTGATGAATTTGCACTTGTTTATTTGGCAGCCTTGCTTTGCTGAGTTTGTACTGACGAGCCCATTGTTTTAAGATGTCGCTCTCATAAATATTGCCACCACTTTGACTAGTGAGACAATGCAAAATGGGGGAAATTTATCTCTAAATTACAAACGTTTTTATAGCGTTAAAAATTATATATATTATATATATATATATATATATATATATATATATATATATATATATATATATATATATATATATATATATATATATATATATATGAAACATATCTCAAATCACATCATCACAAACACAACATTGATTATAAAAGAAATTGGTGTTTTTATACCAAGTTACAACTATCGAGGCAAAAAACAAGGTCAATCACCTACGAAAAGCGTCGCTCTACGACGCGTAAACAGCTTGGCTGGCGCGATAGAAACACCGCATATGTTATATTTCTATTTATTACATTATATATCTGCACATCATGTATATATTTGTCGATTTTTTTCAGTTGTATAGAAATGTTAGGAAATTGATTAGAAACATACTATACACTTGCATATTTGTGTTTATTTCTTGTTTTGCTCAAAACAATCTCAGGAGGCCTGTAGCCAGGTCACCTAAAACTAAGAACATTTTTTGGTGGGACAGACAAAGTTGCCACATGGCTTAGAAGCGAAGCTCAAATTTTTACAGTGGAGGGCTAGCCGCCGTCCCCGGCACCCTGTGACTACAGGCCCAATTTAATACCTTGGACGTGGTGATCCAAGTTGATATGCTTGCATATTCAATCAACATTAATTGCCAATTCATTTATGAATACTTAGTTTTAGGAAATAGATATTTAAGTTACACGATTTTATTGTTTCTATCTGACGCATATTATATATACGGCCAAACTGCAATCTTGCTACTTTTAAACTTCCCTGCTGTATAGTAGTGCTTTCGGATTAAAAGTGCAGTTTGGTCCATTTATCATGTATGTTTTTGAGAAACGGTTAATATCACTGCTTCCAGATATATTGGTCGAAAGTTTTTACAAGGGAACACCTTCATGAAAATCTATTTTGAAGAAATTTTGCGCCATACCTTAACTAAGATTCGTCTAGCTCCATGTGAAATCTTTAATGTCAAAACATTACGCCTTGTCTGTTGTCATTCCAAATCAAAAACGATGCATAATGATTACTGTTTGCCGTCATATACAATTTCAGAAAGCAATATCTTGTGCACCGTTTATTAAGTCGAGAAGGCTGCTGTATGCATTTTCAATTTCAAATTTATTTACGTTAAATTACGAAACGAAAGTACCGCCTTATGATTTTGTCTAAAATATTTCTAGTAGTTTATATGGACTGGTATTTAGCAGTGCATACCATGCAACTCTTAACGCATTGTTTTGCAACAAACTGTGCTAAAATTAATTTTGAATCATTTTGATAGCCAATTTGCGTAGTGGAAATTGCGCAGCATCAACCACACTGCACATATTCATGCACTGCTTGCAGTAGTTGTAAGAAAGTTTGAAATATGTTTTGTCGCATGAAACGTTGTTTCTCGCAAATTGTTTTGTACATAACCTACTGCAACTCTTAAAGTTGCATATTGAGAACTGATATTTGAAGGCACGTAAAATTATTTTAGTACACTTTTGAAATTCAATAAAACTTTATACGTTATTTGACTTGTCGGAAGATGTTGCAAATTTATTTGAAGCTTGCTTCCGAGTTCTTCGCCAGTGTCAAATTCAATTCATTGAGCGATTCGGGTGAGTCTGAATTGACTCTGACGGAGTCGAATTTGACTCATTTTGTGTATACCAGAAAAGCCTATTTTGGAGAGAGTCAATTTGACTGACCATTTTTGCAGTGCGAAAACAAATCAGATTAGGTTTACACTTCTGCTCACCGTTTTAAAAATACAACAATTTGGAGGTTTTGCAATTGCTTTTGGTCTCTCTTCTTTAAAGCCTCTGTTGTTTCATCCAAATTTTTAGATTTTATGACTGCAATTACTGATTTATGGTTTAATCCATGTGATTTACTAATATTGCACAACACAAAGCACGAATTTGAGTTATCATAATCATCGCCAAAATATTAAAACATTTCAAGCCCGATGGAGAGGCCAAGTTTGTATCAGTCCCTCTTTTATTCGGGTAACTACAGTACAGTTGAGTTTCTAAAATATGATTTATTACGAGAATGAAAACTACAAAAACGTGCAAAATTTCGATTTGTAAACGTTACTGAGTTTGGCAAAAATAACTTAGCAATAATGGGATAAAACATTTCTTCCAGCAGGTATCAACCGCTCGCTACCTTTAGCCTATGATTAGGACACAAAACTGAATACCTACTCAAAGTGACAACAAAATCTTTATTAGCAGGTAATCTGGTTGCAACTGGTCGTTATGTAAATTCTGACGTTTCAATTCACTCTGTATTAACAATAAAATCAAATATGACGGCCTCAACTTTGTCTTAAAAATGACTCTTGCTACTCAAACGCCAAATTAACTTTCCGTCAACTGAACCTAATTATACTTGTTTAACGGAAAATCAAAGACTTCAGCATCTTGCTTGTAACAATAATTTCTATCGTTATAAAAATACCAACGTATAAACTATTTTTGTTATGATTCGAGCTTGCGTTTGCAGCGTCCGTGTGGCATATTTTTTTGACCAGTTAGCCCATAAACGGAATGTTTTTTATTTCTATCTCGCCATAAATATGTGCGCTCACGCTCAAAGGCGTACGTTTTTTTTCTGCAATGACTGCGGGCGAAAAATAAATGTATAATTTTAATCAATGTGATTTGTAATACTACATGTGTTATTGTAATTTGCAAAAAAATATAAATACGGATTGTCTCATCACAATTGCATTTTCACGTGCAAGTTTGACGACAGCAAACAGAACGGGACGCTCCTGCAATCTTCTATAAATTAATATTACTAGTCTTTTCAGGCGGGCGTTTACCCGCAACTTGTAATTGCAATTCCTGAAATATGTGAAAAAGCAACGTTTAACTATAGTTCTTTTTTGTTTCGAAATCTATAATAAGATAATTTTACGAACACAGGAAAAAGTCAAATGTTTTTGATGAACTTTGTAGATCATTGTCAAAACACCCGAGTAAACTATACGTATGATCTGCCTGCGTAGACAGCGTCTATGAAATAAAAGTTAGAATCAAATTGGACAATCTTGTACGCAATTAATACTGTAATAATAATTTTTGTGTCTTTCATTTTTGTCGCTATTTATCACAATGATACACCAAAAATCGAACCTATCGCCACCTTTAGTTCATCAGAATAAATACTTGTAGGTTTTTTGTAATTAAAATATATATTTTTAATACTCCGTAAGTTAATAGACCTATTAATAGAAAAACACATCGAAGTAATTTCCTCGATAAAATCAAGGATAATGCTGATGGTGTGGTGGGACAATCTAGGACACAGAGAATTAAAACTTGAAGCGGAAAGATGAAATAAAAGAAATGTTTGAATGTGTTTCAGCTACAGCTGCTTTATCTACAGTTACTGTAGTGGCCCGAATAAGATGGGGTAATACGAGGGGGTCTCCATTTTAAGTCCCAATCAATAGGAGTCCGTATCCCAAATAAGGGTTCGTTAAGCGAATAGAGTCCCTAAACTCTAATTAGAGGCCATAAATGTCAATTATCCCTAATTATAGTGCACAAATCACTCCAGGACCAAATAAAGTTTACTTCGAAACTTTAAAGCGTACTTAAGTTTTGCATTCCCCCACTTATTCGGGTCACTACAGTAGGTTGATGATGTACTTTCTGACTTTCTGGCTATTTTAATAATTTCAGTGCTGTAACCAGATGATGGTTGTTATACACTGGATCAGATAATATCGACACGTACATACTGTCGCCGCAGAATGTACCATTTAAAAACAGATTTCACTAAGCTGCAGTCGCCTAGGACGCAGTAGAGTGCGTCGAACTAGTACATATACCTATTAAAAAACTTTGTATCTGTATCAAACACGTGCTGCTATACCGTTAGTGGACTAAATTGCACATTTAAATTAATACTATTGTAAAGAAAAGAATACGCGTTTAAACGGCTTCGGTTTTTTGGCCCTATGGCACTTGGCTTGTCTATCTTCATTTTAATCTGGTAGTGAACCTAAGCGTGGTCAGTTGCTTGAAGCTATAGAAGCTGTTAAAAGCAGAAATACATACGACTGACAATTAGATATTCGATTAAATTTTACCGGATTGATCTGTTTTTTAAATTAGTAAGCTGACACTCCTTATGCATGGCAGAATGGCCTTGGCGGTTTCTAAGGCTTGACACAATCGCCTTGATTTTTGTTGCCCTAAGTCGCGTACCATCACTGCGCTATGGGTAATCCAGCACTGATTTTAGCAGCGTGAGTCTACCGTACCGTAATAATCAGTATTATGGCAGTTGCCCGTGGTCTGCTAATTGCATTATTGCTATTTGCAATTATTGGCATTGTTCTTATTGCTATCGCACTCGGAACTGACAATTGGAAATGTTTTGACGTCGACAGTGAAGCAGTTGACCAAAATTTAGATCCAAATGATGATCGAGATAATGAAATTTACTATTCGAGGACGTTCGGGTTCTTCAGAGAATGCTTCACTGGAAAGTATAAGCCGATCAGTAAGTTTTAGTAACGATTTCGCCATTTATTTTTAAAAACAACAAATCTACTAACCCAAACAGGTGTTATATCTGACTACCAAGTTGTGCGTACCTGCACCCCCCCGTTGAGTACCTTCCAACTACGCATGATTCAAAATTGTGTCAACACAATGCCCTTTCCAGAATTGTGTGCGCGTATGAAAAATAATCCTTTCATGATCGGAGTTGAAACCGGATATGCCTAAAATCGACCCAAAAATTCCTTTTTAATAACGCTATTTCTATTACAGACGCATAGTTTACAGTGGATGTATATACATTTTAATGAAACCTTTAGTACACCTCGTATATCTTATTAAAGTGAACGATTGTTCTTAGCAATGAAGTTTCACCGTGTACTATTTCAGACAACCAGATATTCAATCGCGGTGTCGATTATGAAGAACTCAAATTGACATTGTCAAAATCACCACACGGCACTGACTGCGTCAAAATGTACCCGGCCTATAAATATGACGATCGTATGGGACTGAGAACGCAAGAATTTGTTAGTAAGTGACATCAAAGGATGTATTGATTGAGGAAGTAATTTATACTTATACTTGGCCCCGCAGCCCAAGTAAGATTGCTGAACTTATTTGTACGACTTTTATATACCAGTCTGAGAGGTTCAGACACATACCACCTAATTCATGGACCAAATGTTTGTCTTTTCAAGCTTAGAACACAGCCTTGAAACTCAAGTGATACGCGACACTGCCAAAATAAATCATAGCTACGAATTTATACACGGAGGTTTGCCTCCTTTTTTGGGGCATAAAATGGACTTTCAGCTCCGACACTAAATTTTGCGGAAGGTTCTGGGAAAATTTCGTGTTTCACATCTCAAAAAATTTCATAGCATTTCGGACATTTCCACTTATGTCATCAATAAGTGCGTGCACATTTGGGAATACCATTTGTGGTTATATAATGTGTTTCAAATCAATGCATTAACTGGGCTTATTTTTGCTAAACAAAATAGACAGCCATTCTTTAAACACGAGATGCTGAATAAGCTGACGATTACAAAATAAATATTACCTTTTATTAGGATTGCGTGACGGACGGCGGCTGACGTCAACAAAAGTATAGCGCATCCCTTAATTGGGAAGGTCGTTTATGCATAGAAAATGTCACGGACAATGTCCATATTCTCAAATGACTGTAGCATCTACACTCAATTAGCGATAGTTTTTCAAACTGACGGACTCTTGAAATTTCGAACCTAAAAATTGACACCGAATTGTCGTACAAAGTATTAAACACAAAAATTATGCAGCGCTAAAAACATTTTAGAATACTGGCCAAAATCGTAGTTTTTACGGTTTAAACTAAATCTGAAGCTGAGATTTCAGCTTATTTTTACTTTAATAGGCTCACGGCTTTACATTTTGCTAAGACCTCAAGTATATTTAGGCCATAAAGGTGGCCAAACTGACACTGAATGTTACGTTTAGATATGAAGATCGCTTACATCACGTTGTATGCAATTGGTCTCTTTATTGCTGTGGTTGCATTGGTGTTCATGCTAGTCGCGATTGGTGTCAAAAAGAGCATCCCAGTGGTCTTTACAGGATTTCTATTTCTGATTGCTGGTAAATCAAGCCGATACGCGTATCCATGAGCTACTTCATAATAAATTGTTATTTTTAGAAACTGTCATTTTTTTCTAATATATATTTAAGTGAAAAATTTTCAGTTTACTATCTATAACCCCTTCTCACATTGAGTTGCCTATAGGCAACTCAGCGCAGTGTATATACGTTAAATAATATATATCGCACCGTGTTTAACAATTGCAACACGTATACATAGTACTAAATCACCACAAGACGTGAGAGCACCCTCGGGCTCGAGCGTCAAGCTCCTATAGCTGAGTGGTGATGGTATACGCCTCTCACTCCAGTCACTGGAGTTCGAATCCTAGCATAAAAGTAGGTCTGAGGGGAAATAGAAAATATTCATGTGAGAAATGGTTAAAATAGTTTTAACTGTGGTTATCTATTATTAAGCCCAGTACCGCGGCTACCACTTCCATTCCCTTTCGGTGCCCGAGCATGTGAGACTTACGGTTAAACTAATCCGCCATGCTTGTTCGAGATATTTGCGCTTTGCGCACAATTTCTAACTTTTCCACTGTGTTTTACCGACAAATTAGTTCATGTAATGTTTACACGACAAAGCAATTTGCCGAGGAAACAAACGCACCGAAAACAAGTCTGTAGAGGGCCTGTAGCCAGTGCAGCCAACGAAGGCCAATCGACCTCATCCCCTTGGAAAAACTTGGGTCCACTAAAAACGTTTCAAACTTGTTTGCTAGTCACCGGAAACATTTGTATTCTTCTCATATAAAATTTCCAGCCTCGCCTGGTAAGATGAGCTGGCTACGGGCTTGGTCTGCAGTCTGTACTGTTTCATTTTGTAGAAAACCTTTAAGATAATGGGATTTTAGAAAAAGGGCCAGATCTTAATGGTCGGGAGCTCTAAATTGCTTAGCCGCGGCACTGATTACACTGTCTTCATTCTACTTGTTTGCACTTTTGTTCTGTACCATGCTAAATTGGGAACAGTCGTGATTAGCGTAGTAAATCAAAAGATAACTTGTGCTCAACACTTCCAAAACCTCTTTCAGGTTGTGAAAAGATTGCTTTTTTAACGTTTGTTCTGTATATTCTCTTGATGTGCGTTTTTGATCAAGACCGTCTGTAGAATAGATCTTGATAAAAATTTTTCATTTGTTACCTCAATACATACTATGGAATTATATTTGTTGCAGCAATATTTCTCGCAGCAGCGATCGGTGTTTGGCACAAAAGCAACGATGAACTCGCGGGTATCAGTAATTTTCGAAAGGACGACAACGAATTGGGCCGAAACTGGTACAGCAGTCTCAACTGGCAAGAGGTAGCAATGCTTTACAGTAATTGTTTTCTCGTGTAAGCATTCAATTTGAGATTATTTGCTATTAATACAAAGTTTTATAGTCAACTTGAAAACATTAATCATGGTTTTTTTCCGAATAATTGTATATAAGCTTGTCGCTAGGCAAAAGATCATTGCAGATTATGTTAAACCGGAGTTGAAGCTTATAAATAACTTACTTGATTTAGACGAGTACATTATTCGCGTCATTTATAAAGTAGAGTAAAAGTTTATAGACAATGATGTGCTGCAGTAATTACAATTGCTATTTGACTAAAAAAATTGCTGTAATCTGTATAAGTATATCGGCATTGTTTTTTATAGTACGTTCGAAACAGCACAGTTGAAAAATTCTGTTGGTCGTACTTTATTGCCTGGATTGGTATTGGCCTCATTTTCTTAACCTCACTGCTATCGTGTTGTATAACGGTTGTTGTATCGGTAAGTCGAGGTTCGCTGAAACAACTGCGTGCGAATTTTAAATCAATGAAAAATCTGAAAGGCACAACAGCTACACTGTTAGGATTGCGCTGTGCTCGCCTCGCAACGCCGGCCGCCGCCGTACGTCGTCAGAAGCCGCTGCATGCCCGCGCGCGGCACTTTAAAACAGTTTATTAAAAATTGTCAGACACTCGCCTTCGCACGCCGGCGCATACCAACAAATAGATTTTGGCCTGATAGCGCGGCGACGTCCGGCTCAGCAAAGTATAACGCAATCCTTTAGTGTCACTGAACACGTTTTCATCCTGTTTAAAAAGTTGTGTTGAAAAACTGTATTTCCTGAATGCTACTGTATGAAGTATTCCGAATATGCGAGACGTAGTTTACGCATGGATGCTTATCAAGTGCTGTATCAAAATTATCGGAAGGGTCAGCCGAAGTAGATTATCCATAATCATAAAAATAGTTGTAATGTATACTTATTAACTGGAGTTAAAATTCTATTCTATGACCATGCCTACCCATTAGCGCGGCTTTGGCTTTGGTTATATTGCTTCATTGTGAAGTATTGAAGTTCATTACTACCAAATTATCCAAATTTTCAAGTGTATTTCAACTTTGCAGAAAGAGCGAAAAGCGGCACGTATGCACAGATTTGAACAGCAATACGGCATGCAAATATGCCCTCCAGGCCCTCAAGGAGGCCCGGGCGGTGTTTACACTACATCAACTGGAAGCGAGAAAGGCAGCAACTACGCCGCTGGGCAACAAGATGCATCTGCATATACCAATTACGCGTATAATGCCGGATATCAATACCAATATCCTCAACAGGGACAATACTTTGATTACATGGGATATTACAATCCTTTCGGTTCTATGCAACGTTGAAATGCGAATTCAAACAAAATTTCCAAGGGCGGATGCATTGGAATATACTACCCCATCAGAATGAAATATGACAGGTTAAATTTGCAGAAATTTCTAATGTTTACAAGGTTTGGAATTGGTTCTGTATTCATTTCGGCAGGCAATCCCTGTGTTTTCAATGTATTGTAAAAAATTTTGCTCTCAGACTTTTAGCGACAGAAGGAACTGAATCCGCCTCTGATCAACAGTATTGTCTAGCGTATGTTCTGCCATTTATTGTACAGTATGTTTTAACTGCGTTAGCAGCTTGAATTTAATATTCAATTACCAAGACAGTACGTCGTGCCAATGGTGATGTAGGATTGGTTTAAGGGGTCGAACCCCCTTTGAGATTTTTTATATAGGGTTTCAGAGACCGTTTCAGTTAATAACACAAAAAACCCACGGTTTGAAATTGTATTGGACGTGATCCATCTTCCAAATCCATTGGCTATGCTTATGCGTTGGGCAGCAGCATTAGAACAAGAACTGTTCTTCGTCAAATTTTGCAAATTTTCGAAAAATTAATGAACAATACTTTATTCTGGTTTCAAAAACTACGTTTGTTATACATTAGCGGATGCGTAGTTTTAAACTATGTATTTGCCGATCCCCGTCAGCAATTTCTAGATCCATCCAGAGGGAGGCCAGTGAGGTTCAGCCCCCAGGGAAAAATTTTGGCTTCTCGTAGAAAATATATCCTTGCTTGTAAGTAATCGACAGCCTGGTATGCCCCACCTGAAAATTTTTTAACTCCCATAGCAATGTGAGCAGGGTACGGGCCTGCATGCATGATTTTACTTGCTTCAACAATCTTTAGAATGTTATGTTTTTGTATGTTTTAATAGTGCTATTGCGTTATGTAGATGTGCATTTTTTTGAATACGGTGCAATTTGAAGGTTATACGCATTTTGGCATAGGGTATTTGGATTTAAAAGAATAAGTTTACCCTGATTACTTTTTCTTTGCATAAAATCGCAAAATTTTTGCCAATTAATTCGAAGCAAAGGCTGTAGGTATTTTCAAATTTGACGAGCAAATTCATTAACTTCGTAAACGAATGTGCAAACTTCGAATTTTTAAAATTAACCGATGAGTTGCGCAAAGTTTTCATAACCTAAATGTTAAATATTACATTTTTTCATACTAAAGGTTTTGAACGCGGTCAACTAGCTTGTAAATCTGTTATTTTTGTTGCCTAATATAGTTATTTAGCTTTTTTCAGAACATCTTATGTGACATTTGTATCGTGCTCAAGCATTTAGTGTCTCAATTTTTTAATACAAGTTGTGCCTTCAAATAAAATCAATATTTAATAGCAGCAGCTCAACGCACGTGTATACTGTAGTGACCCGAATAAGAGGATGTGGGGTGATAAGAGGTGGGACCCATTTTGAGTCCCAATCAATAGAAGTCTATATTTTTAATGAGAGTCCGTACTTACATATAATTCTGAGAAATATGTCAAGAAGCGACCAGCAGCAAATTAAAAGTTGTGTATAAATATATAGGGTGTTATGAAATTTTAAACGTTGTGCTTTTTAAAAGCATCTAACGAGTATTTGAACGGAAAGCAAGGTGGATACTCCAAAACCTTTTTATGGTCACACGAGTTTATAAAGATTCGAATACAGGTTACAAAATTGTTATTTTCAAACTTTACAAAATATTTGTTGTATAAAATGCGCAAGTTCTGTTGAATTTAAGTTTTAGTTGACTGAAACGCACACGCAAAACAACCATTTAAAATGTTGTTTCCTAGAATGCTTTACGGCAAGCGTTAAAAATCTATTAACAAGTTGATTAAAGTTTTTAAATCCACCTATAAGAGAACAAATTTGACTTTTATTTCGGTGAGCTGGGAAGAAGTTAGAACTTGAATTCGGTATAGCATAACCTCAATGAAAAAGAAATTTTGTAACCACTAAGGAACCAGTAAGTTATTCTAAAACCTGTTTACATGCACCTTTTTTATGTCCCTGTGAAAATTTACAAATGGAATATACATCCCCTGAATACGCCCCTTGTCGGTCGGTATATATCAAACGGTACCGAACTTATGTAGAAATCTCAAAGTATATATAAGATATGCGTCACAAAAGTTTGATGCCGTCCTAGAATGTTCAAAGAAATGCCGGTCGCACAAACATTGGAGCGTAGGAGTTTGCGCATCAATTGAAAGCGAAACGTGTTAACCTGATTGAAATTACTCTGCTTTGCGATACGAAATTTTGTATTGTCAAGTGGCTTTTGAACTGTTTTTTTATTAAAATCTCCATTCAATTAATTTTTTTGCGTAAAAGCACAGTTTCTTTGAATGGCGTCATTCAGCGAAAAGAATCAATGGTCAAAATTGTCGCATTTCACCGTGTGTACTAGCGTTGGCTCGAAAAGATATGGCTGGTGGTGGCTGGTGTTTGCTATTATTACTTTTAGAATACTGATCGCTGGTACGGCTAACGTTGGTGAGTTGTAGACATTGACTTTAGCGCGAGTTTAGATATATCAAATATTTGAGGTGAAGCTTTAGCTTTCAAATGTTGAAAACAGCACAGTTACTTGCGTATAGAGAGCAAAATGCTATTTATAAATATTGGTATTTACCGATATTGATCACTGCCGAAAAATGCGAAAACGAATGGTTGGCATGAATCGAAACATTTATTCTTCTGTTAATGCGATTAAAGTTTATAGCAAACACTAGAAGTTGAAAAATTTTAAGAAAGATTTTTGCTAGATATTTTTGTTTCAATTTCAGTAATTGCAGCATAGTTGTTTGTATTGAAAATTTGAATAATTCTTAAGTCATTTGTAACTAATATATAATGGCCATAAAATAGCGGAAATTTCATGTATTCTGTATGAAACGGAAACAGACACCGATTTTTAACGAAAATGAATATCCAGTTACAGTGTAAAAAGCTTTCAACGGGTTATTTAAATTTTGTCACAAACGTAGTGACACTTCTAAATTGCGGAATGTTTGAGGTGAAAAATTCAACTTAAACTGGCATGGCAAGCTTTCCTGGCGTTGGTTCATCAAAACCATGTTCCCACTTTATATATCATACATATGTGTAATGAATACTAACGAATTTATAAGAAATTATACCGCAATACACAGTAGGTAAAACTCAAAACATTTACAGTAAACTTTAGGCATATAGAAGATTTTCTGCTGATCCAATAGGTCCTTGCTATTTTGCTGAAGATTTAAAATCTACACTGCCAATTTTCCAATACCTTTTACACGCGCGCACGCAAACAATGGTCAAAACTTTGAAAAAATTTTATTTGAGGAAATTAACTATTTGAACCTCATTTGTTACACTGGCCCATGTAAAAACTCAGGGGAAGCTTAAGCTTTACACAAATTTTTGTTTAGGTTATTTTTAGGCTTTAAGGCTTAGATATAAACTCATTCTTACGCTATGGGCTTCGGAATATGCATATACATACTACAGTTACGGACCCGTTATCTGTTGGCTATGTAATTTTTTATTTTTCCCAAACGTAGTTGCAAATGGAATGTAAACCTGACACACGGCAATATCTAGACAGAGGGCATGTTGTTTTTCTCGATCTTTTTAGATTACAATTGAAACAATGTTGTAAAAAAATTTCAACTAATGGACAAGGCTTGTGAAGTCATACAAATGTGTAAAAGCGAACTTGGCTGCGAACAGCCTAATTGAACAAGGAAAAGTTTGTGTTTAGCATGCAGAAGCTGGCAAAGGAATGCGTTCTTTACAGAAATTTTTGGAAAAATGGTAGTTCTTACCTTACAAATTTCTGCTTTTGTGCCACGAAAATTGCGAAACGCTTCACTTGCTTCGCTCCTGAATTTTTTGGCCATACTGTATTGACCCGAATAAGATGGGGTCCCCATTTTGAGTCCGAATCAATAGAAATCCGTATCCCAATAAGAGTCCGTAAGCGAATAGAGTCCCTAAACCCTAATTAGAGTCCATAAAGGTCAATTAACCCTGATCGTAGCGCATAAATCACTCCAGGACCAAATAATTTGAGTTCGAAACTTTGAAGCGTACTTAAATTTTTAAAGTACATTCGTAAGTATAACCTTGTACGTATATATTATCGCTCAAGCTATTGACACAAGACAAATAAACGTTTAATTCAACGTATAATTGCAATATCGCATATATATCAGTAACGAAGGGCGGCTGAGCGTGGGTTAAAAATAAATAACAGTCCGTAACCGAATAACAAGGGGGTATTCTCTGGAGATGCCAAATAAATATCAGTCCCCCTCTTATTCGGGTCACTACAGTATATAGTGCATCCACCGTCAGAAATTTCTGAATCCGCCCCTGCTTGAGAAACGTTTTTATAGATGCGCTTCCCGGAAGTCAAAGAACCAATCGAATGAACTCACAAGAAGAAACAGCGACATGGCGAAATTTCTATAACATAAAACGGCAAGCAACATCGGCTCCCGATAACGAAGCAGAACTATTTATGAGAACAATTAAATCGAAAGGAACTAAACAGATGCAATTGGCAGGATTTACGAAAATTAGGTGGTTAGCCTTCGCATAAAAAAGAAATAATGAATTTGAAACTGAACTTTAAAGCGAAAAGAACTATGTGGGAAGTTGAACGAAACCAGCACAATTAACATGGTAAACAGCATTAAGCATAGTTCATTGTTCTGTAATGCCATGGATTGTTTGGTAAAATTACTTAAATAAAAAAATGCTGAGTTTGTGCAAACGAGATTACTGATATATATAGTAGCAATGCGAGCAAAAATATTCTTTTTCTGCCCTCCACTTCGATACGTTCCCAAACCCACAGTTTTCGAAACTTGCCATTGTTGGGATAAAGTTTGGCTCATGTATTAGTACTGCTTATCAGGGCGCAACCGGAATTCCGGTTCCTGTAGGAAAATCCGGTATTTTTCACTATTCGGTTTCGGTAATAAATCCGGTATTTTTTCACCAGAATTTTCCGGTATTTTAGGTATCGAAAATATTTTTCATTTGAAAATTTAAGAAAAATTGACATATTATTCTAACTTATATCTCTAAAACTGTCCGTGTGCGTATTTTTGTTTGTGCCATACTCCATAATTTATCATATGTTTCCACCTGCTGCATTTGTTTCCGGATTTTGGAATTCTGAATGGTACGTTTTTACTGCACTTAAAGCGACAAAATAGCGTTAAAAATAAATTTTTCGGTAACAAGTATTTTTGATTTTCCGGTTCCGGTATTTTTTAACTTTCCCGTTGCGGTATTATATAATTCCGGTTGCACCCTGCTGCTTAGGTTTAGGATCATGTCTAGGTTTAGACTTTACCTTGTGGAGGAAAAGTATGTATGTACAAGAGCGTTCTGTGGTAAATTCGAAAAGCAAGTGCAATCGTGTACAGCAATATTATTGCACAAGAAGCGTATTGCAGTCATGAAGTGCGCGGCCAATATTACTTTAAGGGGCGTAGCAGTATATTAAGCGTATTTCTAAGCCTAAGCGTTGCAATAATGTGTTCCTAAGCCTAAACCCAAGCAAAAAATGTAATCTAGAATCTAACCCTACTCTTTTATGGACCCACCAGAAAGCTGGACGCCCCTTAAACTAACATGGGCCAAGTACGTTAATACTACAATACTGTATGATCATGCTACTCTATTGACCCGAATAAGAGGGGGAGGGGTAATAAGAGTGGGGTCCCCATTTTGAGTCCGTATCCCTAATAAGAGTCCGTAAGCGGATAGAGTCCCTAAACCCTAATTAGAGTCCATAAATGTCGATTATGTAGCGCATAAATGACTCCACGACCAAATAATTTGAGTTCGAAATTTGATAAACGTTTCATTCAACGGATAATTGCAGTACCGGATATATATCAGTGACGAAGGGCGGTGGAGCGTAGGTTAAAAGTAAATAACAGTCCGTAACCGAATAACAAGGGAGGGTACCCTCTGGAAAGGCCAAATAAATATCAGTCCCCCTCTTATTCGGGTCACTACAGTACGTTCTTTTCGCTCATGTTGTGCATGTGCCGTTACCATTTTTTGCACTGGCCGGCCGGTAGCGGACAATGGAGGTTCTAAATACTTTATATTAGGTTTGGACCATAATTTCAAGCCTGTTATATACAACTCTTCTGAATATACAGACTATTCAATAGCATATGCTATGCTTCCAAACATTTTAATCAGTAACTGAAATTTTTTCACTTTATTTATTTACATTTATACCTAGTGTATGGGCTTATCATTAATATCCGTCGTCACAATTTGAACAGAACGGGTGCAAATGAATGTCCATTGAAAGAAGGCGTATCCTCAACACGAATTCTCTTTCAGCTCGTTTAATTTGTAAAATCAAAGCTTAAACCACATTCTAATATGTTTAACACAACTTTCCAATAAAGTTACAATGAAACATCAAAAGAAAAATTGCCTCCGCTTGAATTGTATACGTTAAACTAGGTTGTACATAAGCAAAATATATTTTAAAACATTAAGTTTAAATATCAATAATAATCAGTGAAGTAGAACAAGCGAAACTTTCTGTATTTTCAAGTGTTGAATAGCCTGTATATTCAGAAGGTTTGTATATAACAGGCTTGAAATTATGGTCCAAACCTAGTTTTTAACGTTTACATATTCGGATAGAAAACAAACCTTTGCAAGCGACTATTAGGAACACTTCTGCTAGTGGATGAATTTCATAAATTTTATTTCATATCTTACAATTACAGCATATATAGTGAAAACTTGTGATATATACGTGGCTTAATAATTCATTTCGGGCATAAAAGGGAATTCCTGGTATTTCAATAACAGAAACCGACACGAATTTTTACCGGAAACGGATGTCCGGTTACACCCTGGCATACTACCCTTTTGGATATTAAAATTGTTCGTAATCCTGATACTGGTAGTATCTCTACCGATATCTATAGGAAAAAGAATTACTCTATTAAATGCTCATGTTAAATCTTTTGGTGAAGATTATTCCACTGCTTAAGTTAAGATGTAGCTAAGTTAATTCACAACTGTAATAACACAGGAAACATATTTATTACAATATGTAAACATTTTCTCTGCTTTGAAAACCAAATTTCATAGTTTCCTGCTGTAAAACAATATAAAACTTATCATCTGTTGAATTTTCGGTCAACAACAGAAACATCAGTGCTTATTACGTGTACAAACAAATTTGTTATCACATAAAATGTGTCATAACTTTTTACGGCTCACCATATTTGCATACACACAGTGATCGACCGGATAACCGGTTTAGGTTTAATATCCGCCAAAAAATCGACATCCGCTCCGGTATAAACCAACGGATAATTATTGTGGTTGAGGAAAAAATGTCACAAAACTGCGTTTTACATGTGAAAATACTATATATTTTGCAGCAACCACAATTCTGGGCAGCACATGTGATAAAAAATCTAAGCCAAAAATTATTCCGACTCAAATACTTCCAATAGTGCACAAATTAATATCTTATATTCGGTTAACATGCGGTTACGGTATAAAATTTACTATCCGGTTCCGGTATCTGGTAAAATTAATATCCGGTCATTCCCTGTTATACAGTATATATTATGCAACAAGCTTACATTAGCAGGTCAAACAAACCGTAGTAGTAGTTTATTTACCGTTGACGTTAAATCAACTTATAACAAAAGATGACCTAAATGGCAGTTTTCGCGTAATTGTAAATTACCGAACAATGCGTACTTTGCCCGCCTTCATTTTCTATATATAACGTTTATTATAAACAGCTGTGTAATGTATCACACCAAAATTGTTCTTGCTAATTATGAGTAAGATACCGTGGTGTAGAACTAAATTTTGCGTAGCCCTTTATCACTTTATGTATAGCAGCAATGAAATCTTTTTCAGTAGCTACTTTACGTCGTGAACGAATTGCAAACATTCCAGCTTCCGTGCAAACACTTCGGATTTCGGCTCCGGTGCTATTTGGACAAAGACGCGATAACAGTTCATAACGAATGTCACGTTCTACACTCATCTGTTTTGCGTGGATTTTAAAAATGTGTGTTCTGCCTTCGAGATCAGGCAAACTAAACTCAACACGTCTGTCCAAACGTCCGGGACGAATTAACGCTGGGTCAAGTGTATCTGGTCTATTGGTCGCCATCAGGACCTGAAACGACTCTTCAATAATATTTTACTAAATAATGAGAAAAGCAGAATATCCAACCACATGGACACAGTCTTGTGCGGAGAACTGAAAATTAAAAAACTGATGAGGCCTATAAATAACATGAGCCAAAAAAGCCACATCAAACAAAAATTTACAATATCATTAACCTTAATATTTCCTCTCGGATCGAATCCGTCGAGTTGATTGATCAATTCCAACATCGTTCGCTGGACTTCGTTGTCTGATCCCAGCCCATCATCAAATCGTGCACCGCCAATCGCATCAATTTCGTCAAAAAATATCAGACACGCCTTTTTAGCTCGAGCCATTTCAAAAAGTTCACGTACCATGCGTGCGCCTTCTCCTACGTACTTCTGAACCAACTCGGAACCGATCACACGAATAAAGCAAGCATCTGTTCGATTTGCGACCGCACGCGCACACAGTGTTTTTCCAGTCCCAGGTGGACCATATAACAAAACGCCTTTCGGTGGTTCAATGCCTGAAGCGAGTTGATATTAACTTAGTTATATACCCATGAATCTGATATATTTAGCTTAAACTTTCCAAGACCAAATTTTCTTTTAAAAAATCTGGTCTGGCAATTTGAATTTCAATTTTGAGCTACGGACCAGCATTTTATTCGTAACCATCACTGAAAAGTTCTGGTTTAAGAATTCGATTTCAAATGTTGAGCTCCGGTCCAGTTTTATTCAAAAGCATCGCCGATCGGGTAATCTTGAAATTAAAAACATTTTAAACTTAGCAATCAGGGAGCTAAGCGGTACAGGAATTAATACTAAGCAAAAAGCGTTGATATATAATTTAGGGATGCGCTGATTAATCGGCATTGGTAATAATCAGCTCTTTTCGTGAGTATCGGCATCGGCTCTGCAAAAAAATTGCCTATTCTTTGCCGATACTTTTAGCACATAACAGTCAGTTGCAATGCTATTAATTTCATTTCTGGGGGCATGTCAGTGTGTATGAGCAGGAAAACTGCTATCATTTCTGCGTTTGTATTTGAAAAATAATTGAAATAAGCCGTTCATATTGAGCGAAGCGAAACTCCGAGCAAAGCTCGGAATTTTGCGAAACGTTTTATGTTTTGTACCCTAGGGTCGAAAGGTGGATGTCCGCCATAAAAGAATATCAGGAACCGCTGAACCAACTTTGATAAACTTTTTTCGTTTGAAAACCAATTATCCTGGGGTGTTAACCTCGCATTGGGGTTCTAAAATTTTACGTCGTTTATTAGCTACAGACTAATTTGCATAATTAGTTAAGCCGAAATTAAGACTTTTTCCAATATTTCACTAATTATTACAGTTACAAGCAATCTAATTTCAGCACTAAAGGGTTTTTGAATGCAAGGAATCTGAATAAATTGTTTACAAACCTCCAGAACCGATGACTAAGTAGTTGGTTAATAGATAAGTTGCATATTACTATAATTTATAAGCCTAAATTAGGACTTTTTACAATATTTCACTAATTACTAGGGTTAAAAGCAAACTAATTTCAGGACTAAAGAGTTTTTGGGTGCTAGGAATATGAATAAATTGTTTACAAAGCTCCAAAACCGATTTGAATAGTTAGCTAATAGCTTATCTGCATATGAGCTTAATTAACCATACAAAATTAGGATTTTTTTAAATTATTTCAATGATTATTAGGGTAACTGAAGGTTTTGGGTGAGGAATCTGAATAAACTGTTTACAAACCTCTAAAATCAATAAATAAATAGTAAGCTAATAACTAATTTACATATTGGCTTAATTGCTTAAGAAATTCCGGGTCCGCGCCCGGGGATTCACAGCAAATCATTTCGGATCCGGGTATTATAAAAATACCCGGAATAAAATAAAACTTAGTGACTTAAACATCCAGCACCTACATTCTGAATAGAAACTGTATCGTACCTACATTAAATACGTTAAAGAAGTTATCAGATAGTTGAACAACCAACGCTGTTGAGACAACTATCGTATGTCGTATGTAAAAGCAAATGCAGAAGGAAAATGTTAGTAAACAGGCTTCGCCTTTGAGTAATAAATAACCAACGTAGATATACATGGGTCAAGATTACTAATGTTTAATTACTAATGGCTGGAACGTTCGGGATGCATGCAGAGACATGACATATCTTAAGTTATTAATTCGACGTTTTACTTAATGATTTACTTGAAATATTTTTTGCACATAAGTCGCTTCACATTGCATCTTGCCCATTTATATCTTACATACTGCGCTGCTAGAATATAGACGAAGACAGAAATCCTTTCCTATCTTTTAAAAATTAAAATCACGTTCAGGTTTGAAGTTATAAAAATCCCAGGCCAAGGTTTGCCCAATAAAATAAATCCGGGTCCGGGCTTGCAAAGTTAAAAAATTACGGGTCCGAGTTTGCATTCCTAGAAATTTCGGATCCGGGCATTTCCTTTTAAATGCTGCAACTGTAGCATCGGCACATCCCTAATGTAATTCGAACCGTAAAACACCGTAAATATAAATTCCCTGTGCTAAGACAGCACATGCGCACATATATACAAAAAGATGAATGAGTTCAATGAGCAGCCAAAAATTTTGGTAAACATCTGTATCTTTATACTAACATGCGGCAATACTTCCTCTACTAAAAACAAGGCGCAACGAAACAATTCACAAGCCAGGATTCAAATCAATAAATAACCTACCCAAATTAACAAAGCGTTCAGGATGCAGAAGAGGCATTTCAACAACCTCACGCAATTTTTCGATTTGCTCTTTGCACCCGCCGACATCGCCATATGTAACATCCGGCTTTTCTTCGACTTGCATCATTGTAACTGACGGATCAATTTTTGGTGGCAGAGGTATATGAATTTGATACTTATTTCGATCAACACCAACTCGCATGCCTTCTTCTATATCGGTCGGTGCGACTTGATCAGCAAGATCAACAACAAATTTTGCAAACTGTTTGACGTTGATAATGTAACGCGGATCTTCTTTTTCTTGTGTGATAATTTTTGTACAACGGGCGACCTGTAAAACATTTAAACATTTGACCACAGAAAATCAATAGTGGACTGACAATGTTATTCGTAAAACACAGAATTAGCGCGTTCACGATGTTGTGAGACAGGGTCCAACAGGAATTCCGATTTAAAACGAGTTAAGATTCCGATTCCAATTAAGATTCAGATTGAACAAGCAATTGGAATCGGAATTTCGAAATTTCATTTTTAATTCCACTTGTTGTCATATGTTGCATAAGAATTCTGTATCATTGATCTATTAAGTTGCTTTCGATGAGTTAACCTATCAACTGATTGTAGTTTAGCTCTACACAACCAGAAATAATCGCCAATTTGTTCATCGATGTATTTAAAAACTGTTGCCAGCCAACAGACAGCCCAAATCAATATTATATTTGTTTATACAAATTATCCGTGCAGTCACAAAATTTCAAGTTCCGATTCCGATTACAATTCCGGTATAACTTTGCAGTTCCGATTCCGGTATAATCCAATTCCGGTATAAATTTGCAGTTCCGATTCCGGTATAATCCAATTCCGCTTTGCCCTTGCTGTGACACATATGATATTCAAACGTGTATTTTATTGAATTTTAAAGCATATGTAGTATAGTTTCCCCGGCGCCATGATTTTTACCGGGGCCGGGGCCAGTACCAACCGGGGCTAACTTATAATACGTAAAGATAACTATCAACATGAGCTGCGATATACGTAATTACGTATATGGTGGCTAACAGTGGGGAAATAATATTGTGTAGTGTGTACAGCAATCTCCCGAAAATCAAAAAATACCGTGTACAGTAATTTGATTTGGTCTGCACATATTATTTCAATCTAGAACCGAGCGCGATAAAATTGTTTTCCATGCGATTCAATTAATTATTGCGTATAAAAACTGGCCCCGGTTAGGCCCCGGCATATAAGGTGCTGGCCCCGGTACCAGGGCCGGGGCCAGGCCCCAGAACATCTCTAATGTGTAGTTGTCTACTTAAGAAGTTGATTAAAAATATCACACTTCCCAAACAGAAAACTGTTGTTTAGCACACAACTAACAACACCAAACTGGAAATTTACATGCGTATGCGCTTACCTGAAGTGGCTGTTCGGATTGCAATGTTTGTTTATCAGCCGCAAGATCCCATAGAGCCGGCGGCGCCAGTCCAGTGTCGGACTCCTTAATACCAGTCAGCGTATTAACACGCTTTAAACACTCCTGAATATTTTCTTCGACCTGCATGGAAAACAAATGCACAAGTCTTGCACATAAACACGCGAAAGTTACTTAAACATAACGCACACTATAAATAGCTATTGACACACCCTACGCGCCGCGCCGGTGCTTGAAATTTAGACCAAAGATAAATGGAGTTTTCCTTTTTTCAAACAAAACAAGACGAATTCTTACCTTTTTGAGGGACTCGTGATATGAACCTTGACCGTATGTTTTAAGCACAGCAATGTCTCCTTCATCGAGGGCTTGAACTTCTTTTTCTTCCTCATCTTTTTTCTTCACCTTACGCATGTCTGCTCCCAAATGATCAGGCATTGTCGTTTAGTATATATACACGGTTGTGTTATGCAGAATTATATCGTTTAAACAGCTAAGTGTTAACAATGAAATACCAGAGTGTAACTGGAATTACAATTTACCCGAACCGGAATTTGCAAAAACTACTCGAACCAGAAAGTGAAAAATGCATGCCACCAAAAATTCATTTCAATTTTCGTTTTTGATGTGAAATAAACTTAGTCGAAGATATATTTCACTTAATCTGCTGCATTTTAGATTTTCCTTATTCATGGAAGCGAAATCTACCTTGGATGGTTCATTTTCAGCGATTGTCAAGTAGGGATGTGCCGAAAAATTGGCATCGGCATCAGTAATAATCGGCACTTTTCGTGAGAATGGGCAACGACACTCCAAAAAAATTGCCGATTCCTTGCCGATATTTTTTGCACATATATATTAACAGTCAGTTGGAAGGCGATCAGTTTCATTTCTGGGCGCATATCTGTGCGTCTTGTCAGGAAAACTATTATCTGTTTTGCGTTTGTGTTTGAAAAAAATTTATTGATATGAATCGTTATTATAATATTCTAATCTATTATGATGGTATGGGTTTACGTATTTATATAATGATGTTATGTAGTATCCTTTCTATTTATTGAGCATGGTGTACTGAAGTTGACATCGGAATCGGTTCGGCATCGCCAAGAATTGGAAATAAGAATCGGCATCGGCAAAAATTTTGGTATCGGCACATCCCTATTGTCAAGGTTTATATACAATACTGATTAAATTTATTTCCGTTTTATTGTCGCTAATTGATCCAGTCACTTTAAAAAGGCTTCTTAAAGGTTAGCAAATTTAAAAACGAAAAAATTTAGTATTACCGGAATTTTCAATTCCGGTAAAAATATATCGGAACCGGAAGGTGACAAAATGCCGGAACCGGAACTCCGGCTGCACCCTGTGAAAAATATGTATATAATGGTGGTTGTTTCTACGTATCAAGAGGTTGCAATACATTCAGTCTAGGTAGGTTCGGTATAAATTTCAACCAAGCAAGCAGCTGAAAAAGAGGGCGCGGGTTACGTTTGAACTGTGAAGCTCAGATCCATGAGCAAACGGTTTGCTGAAACGCTACGCAACCCGCTTATCCGCCTACTATAATCGTCGACCATATCGAGACACATGCATGTCGTCAGCATTAAAATTGCTGGTGTCTTCCGTTTTGTTATTATTGACACAAAAATTAGCAAAACTAAAACAAGCTGTTAAAGGCTTCTAAATTAATTCAGTTGACATTTTGAATTTACTCAAGGTTCCAATTATTTCATATATCACACCAGTTTGATATTTTGCAGTCCGCGGTGTTGATGATGGGACTAGTTTTAGATTTTTAACCCTGAATATAAACTGTAAGATATGAAAGCGTTTTGAAATCAAGTACATTTGAGTAGCATTCTTCACGCTTAAATGTCTCCAGTAGTTGCAATTCGCAGCTGCAAGTTTTTCGGAAATTTATCCGGAACACTTGCGGCTACAATTTATTTATAATGAAAATAGCCAAAAATTATATACGTAAATTCATATGTATAAAGTCTTGAAAGTCAAATTAATTTATGATGCTGACTTGATTGATGAAAAATTTTTGCTTCCCATTTATTAGGGTCTCCCGTTGAAGAAGAAGGCTGTTTCGAAAATAAGTCAACTGAAAAAGCGGTTGAAGAGGCGGGCTGTGTGGCGTAGTGGTAAAAAGCGTTCGTTTAAGGATCTCAAAGCTTGAATTTCGATGCCCGCTCCGTATTTCTGCTTTTACAGCTGCTTTGTAAAAGGACGCAAGTGTCGGTTCGTACCTAGACTGACAATTGTTATGAATTGTTTCTCATGGATGAACGCAAACATTAAGCTCTTAGTACAGCCCAAATTAATTAAACTCAACACGTACCTTTTCTCAGACAGGGTAATTTCAAGAGAATACTTAGGGATGTGCCGATTAATCGGCATCGGCATCAGTAATAATCGGCACTTTTCGAGAGTATCGGCATCGGCATTGCAAAAAATTGACGATTCTTTTTGCACGTAACAGCCTGTGTTGGAACCAGGGTGCAATCGGAATTCCGATTTCGATTAGAATTTCGATTCAAAACGAGTTCCGATTCCGATTTCCATTGCACAACCAATCGGAATCGGAATTTCTTTGTTCTTATCTTGGAAGGTTCCTCTAAATTCTATTCGTTTGGACTTATTCGTATATACTTCGTGCAGCTTTTGTCGTTGTTAAAGAATAGAGTGTAAACATGTGAGACATGCTTGTCCATGATGTGCACATGCAATATAGTGCACTGTATGTATACTAACCGATAGCATACGGTCGACATATATAGACGACGGTGGTAGCAGTTAGGATAACGGGCTGCGTGGCGCAGTGGTAGTGAGTTTGCCTAAGATGTGTAGGTCGGTAGTTCGGAACTACCAGTAACACGCTTTTCCAGCTGCTAAACAAAAAAGGTCTAAGGCCCATATCCTACCTTGACTGGGCAATAAAATATTATAGGTTTCTAAAAGCCCGCACTTTCAAACACTTATTTTTATTGAACATCACTATAAAGTCACTGTTAGTATTAAATCCTTTAATTTTTTAGCAAATTTCCGTTATATATTTTCAATGCAGTCGATATCCTGAACGCTTAATCTTTTTTTGATGCTTTACAGGATATTTCATTACGGTGGTTAGAACAAGACAAATTATGTGATATCAGGATCCCAAATCTTTCATGTAAGCAACCGAGAGAATAACTCTTTCTGCAAAGTAATATGTAATCTAAAATTGTATGTTTACGCTGGTGTAATCTTAATACATCGCATTTTTCCACATTAACGTTAAGCTTCCACTTATTACACCATTTATAAAAGATGAAAGATCTCTTTGTAACTTTAAGTCAAATTCTCCAACCAGACGTACTGGTAAGAAAATTTTTGCATCGTCCGCATAAAGTCTACATTGGGTGAAAGTTAGTGATCCAGGCAAATCATTTATATATCAGAAAAATATAATAGTGGACCTAAGACAGAACCTTGCGGTACTCCACTTTTAACTTTTTTCATTCTAACTGATTGGTTGCAGTTTGTAAAAAATGCGGTAAAAAATTTATAACTTCTTTTCATCTAGTGTACAACACATTCTTGGCACAGTTCATTTATGCGGTAAAAAACCATGTTGTTCACAACGAATCAGCAGTGATGTGCAGTCTTGGTCTCGGTCTCTGTAAGTCTCGGGATTTGGCTGGTCTGGGTCTCTGTAAGTCTCGGGATTTGGCTGGTCTCGGTCTCGGTTTTTTCAGCCTCGGTAGGTTTCAAACCGAGACCGAAGGAGAAAGACAAATTCCCGTTTTTTCAACTCAACGTTCACAATGAACGGACATCAGTTGTATTTGTTGATTTTTAGCTATATATTTTGCTGCTTTTAGTAACATATATAGCGATCTGCGGAACAGAATGATGACGGACGGTTATCGAAGAGTCTTTTTTAAAAGGAAACCCCGCACTCTTTGATAGTTGTGTCAAAACACAGATAGTTGTTTTTATAGATGGCATTTAAGGAATCGTGCCAAAAAATCAAATTTTCGCTGGAAAATAACTGAATGCGTATGTTTGGACACTAAATGTGTTTGTTAGTGTGTTTTTGCTGAAAATAAAATTTTGAGGTAATTTTTGTGCTTAATAGTGTCGGTATATGTGCACGTAAGTGTATGCAAAGCAAATGTTGCCATGCCTGTGCTGTGCACATATACCGGTATAAGAAGTTGTTGCAACGACCGCGTGGTGTAGTGGTAGCATGCTTGGCTCGAGCGCAAGAGGGCCGAGGTTCGATTCCCGGCTTGGTCATTAACTTTGGCAAAACTTCAAACAGGGGTCGCGCCGACCGTATAGTACCAACATGGAGGTCCCACCGAGATGGGCACTGCAAACAGCAAGCCCATGGATTCGGGTAGTTGTATTCACGGTCCGGGACGACCGCCTGTAAAAAAGAGGGATGTCGGTATATGTGCACGTAAGTGTATGCAAAGCAAATGTTGCCATGCCTGTGCACATATACCGGTATAAGAAGTTGTTGCAACGACCGCGTGGTGTAGTGGTAGCATGCTTGGCTCGAGAGCGAGAGGTCCGAGGTTCGATTCCCGGCGTGGTCATTAACTTTGGCAAAACTTCAAACAGGGGTCGTGCCGACCGTATAGTACCAACATGGAGCTCCCACCGAGACGGGCACTGCAAACAGCAAGCCCATGGATTCGGGTAGTTGTATTCACGGTCCGGGACGACCGCCTGTAAAAAAGAGGGATGTCGGTATATGTGCACGTAAGTGTATGCAAAGCAAATGTTGCCATGCCTGTGCACATATGCCGGTATGAGAAGTTGTTGCAACGACCGCGTGGTGTAGTGGTAGCATGCTTGGCTCGAGCGCAAGAGGGCCGAGGTTCGATTCCCGGCGTGGTCATTAACTTTGGCAAAACTTCAAACAGGGGTCGCGCCGACCGTATAGTACCAACATGGAGGTCCCACCGAGATGGGCACTGCAAACAGCAAGCCCATGGATTCGGGTAGTTGTATTCACGGTCCGGGACGACCGCCTGTAAAAAAGAGGGATGTCGGTATATGTGCACGTAAGTGTATGCAAAGCAAATGTTGCCATGCCTGTGCACATATACCGGTATAAGAAGTTGTTGCAACGACCGCGTGGTGTAGTGGTAGCATGCTTGGCTCGAGAGCGAGAGGTCCGAGGTTCGATTCCCGGCGTGGTCATTAACTTTGGCAAAACTTCAAACAGGGGTCGTGCCGACCGTATAGTACCAACATGGAGCTCCCACCGAGACGGGCACTGCAAACAGCAAGCCCATGGATTCGGGTAGTTGTATTCACGGTCCGGGACGACCGCCTGTAAAAAAGAGGGATGTCGGTATATGTGCACGTAAGTGTATGCAAAGCAAATGTTGCAATGCCTGTGCACATATGCCGGTATGAGAAGTTGTTGCAACGACCGCGTGGTGTAGTGGTAGCATGCTTGGCTCGAGCGCAAGAGGGCCGAGGTTCGATTCCCGGCGTGGTCATTAACTTTGGCAAAACTTCAAACAGGGGTCGCGCCGACCGTATAGTACCAACATGGAGGTCCCACCGAGATGGGCACTGCAAACAGCAAGCCCATGGATTCGGGTAGTTGTATTCACGGTCCGGGACGACCGCCTGTAAAAAAGAGGGATGTCGGTATATGTGCACGTAAGTGTATGCAAAGCAAATGTTGCCATGCCTGTGCACATATACCGGTATAAGAAGTTGTTGCAACGACCGCGTGGTGTAGTGGTAGCATGCTTGGCTCGAGAGCGAGAGGTCCGAGGTTCGATTCCCGGCGTGGTCATTAACTTTGGCAAAACTTCAAACAGGGGTCGTGCCGACCGTATAGTACCAACATGGAGCTCCCACCGAGACGGGCACTGCAAACAGCAAGCCCATGGATTCGGGTAGTTGTATTCACGGTCCGGGACGACCGCCTGTAAAAAAGAGGGATGTCGGTATATGTGCACGTAAGTGTATGCAAAGCAAATGTTGCCATGCCTGTGCACATATACCGGTATGAGAAGTTGTTGCAACGACCGCGTGGTGTAGTGGTAGCATGCTTGGCTCGAGCGCAAGAGGGCCGAGGTTCGATTCCCGGCGTGGTCATTAACTTTGGCAAAACTTCAAACAGGGGTCGTGCCGACCGTATAGTACCAACAAATAGCATAAATTCTAAGCAGATACAACATTTTATTACGCTAGAATAATACAGAAGTACAAAAAACATTCAAAACTTTTGTTAGAAATATTTTATTTTTATGCTCGGTAACGGTCGCTCCAAACCACCTAGACTCAAAGAATTGAGATTTGCCGAGACCGCGAGACCCATATTCCTGCTTCTTACCAGCCCTGCCTGTAAGTCTAGGCAACTAGCGGCCTTACAATTCAGAGGCAAACGCTCTACCAATGCGCCACGTAGCCCGCTTCTCCAACTACGTTTTTCATCGAAATGTGCATTGCTGATATTGCATATACACAAGGACAAACAAGTCTCACATGCCCCAACTTTCACCAAGGTGTCCCGTGCATCCTACTTTCGATTGGACACCGCGTTATAGCGCGGCACAAACTCATACAATTCATCTGAAATGAATATACAGTCGAACATGTTATCCTACGAAGCTGTCAGCATATTTACGGTAGCTACGCCGTTATCATGACAAAACGTATTCATTGAGTTGCCGTAGGCTTGACTTAGGGGCAGCACAAAGCAGCCTCTGAATTTTACATCATCGTACACTGTGCTTCGTTTTGAAATGTGCCCTGGCATCTGTTGCGTCACAATTGTGAATTTTAATCTGACACGCCACCCCTTTTCATATGCTTCCGACTTGGTTAATAATGGATTTTTTATCCAATGCTACTTTTAGGGTCGTAACAGTAGATTAAGCGCATTCCTAAACCTAAGCCTAAGCCTAAGCAAAAATGAAAAATGTAGTCCAGAATGTAAGCCTACTCTTTTATAGGCCCACCACTAACCGTGACGGCGCTAAAAGTAACATTGGGCGATTTTTTGATTCATCAACAGATATCACTTCTGTAAATGTTTAGAATGTCGGGCTTAGTCTGTTAGTATATTATACATTGTTTAAGGTAAATGATGTTGTTACTAAATGCATTTGCTACAGTAATTACTGTTGAAAAAATTGTTCTCTTTTTCAGTTATACTGGCTATTTGGCAAATCGTAACTATATAGCTAGTATATTATTGCTTCGCACTAACTTCTTTTACTTGAAACTAAAATTGTAGTACGTTGTTGATAACTAAAAGAATTTCGTATGGCGACCGTCGTCTTAAACTTACGTTTATAAATGTTTCACTTCATGCTTTGCGGGATGTAATATTTTACTTCATGCAGACTACACGCGTATATTAACGTGTTTAATTTGCTAATAGTTTTCTTCAATTGTTAGTCATGGGACGTATGCATAACCCGGGGTAGGTGATTATTAATTAGTTACAACTATTCCGGAAAATACTGAAGTATGGTATATATGCATTTGGGACTAAGGATGTGCCGATACCAAAATTTTTACCGATGCCGATACTGACGCTGATTCTTATTTAGAAATTTTTTCGATGCCGATCCCAACTTTAGTATATACACCATACTTAAAAAAGGAGACCTACTATATACATTTCATCATGTGAAGACATAAGCCCTAACCATCATACACGAGTTCATTTTTTCAAGAATGGTTCATTTCAATTAATTTTTCAAAAACAAACGCAAGAGAAATAACAGTTTTTCTGACCAGACACACTGATATGCGCCCAGAAATGAAACTGATAGCATTCCAACTGACTGTTATATGCAGAAAGTATCGGCAAAGGATGGGAATTTTTTGCAGCGCCGATGCCGATACTCACGAAAAGTGCCGATTGTTACCGATGCCAATGCCGATTTATCGGCACATCCCTATTTGGGACCCGGCAGAACTTTACTCAAAATGTGAATCTCGATGCGGAGTTTTATGGTGCCACACATGGTTCCTGTTAAACCCTTGTGGTATATTGTATATGCTCGCATAAGTGCTTTTATACAATAAATTTAGGTGCTTGACAGCGTTCCAAAAGAAACTAAAATTTGCCGGAACAGCAACAGGGACTCGAGTTTTATTTCTTTTCCTGAAACCCAACAGGAAACGGAACCGGAAATAAAAAATATTTTTTATCCCTTTTACATTTAAACATTTTAAAAAAACAACCCAAACAAACTAAACCTAACTATTAGGACTTAATCAAGTTTTGCGAAAACCCAACAGAAACAGTTTATTATCAAAATTGAAGTAATTGGAAAAGCTGTTATGTGGAAATGACAATTTTTTAAAGATAAAGTTTCCAATATTTAAATGATTAGGCATAATTTGCCACAAAACCGTAAAAATTCCGGTTCCTGCATCTTTGAATGCAAGAACAAGAATTGAATTTTTGCATGAATTCCGGTTGAACCCTGGTGTTTGACATACATACATATGTATATGTATTGGTTTCCAGGAAAGGGATTTCTCAGTCAGCGTTACCTTACAGAAGAACTGTACCCACGGTATGTTGATAGATATCTTTTATGTGTGTTTTGTGCTAATTCAAGCACGTGAATAAATTATAATTTTCTAGCGGAATAGATAGATTGCGTAAATTAACATATTCATAATTTTTTGTGCCCGTCCACCATCACGATTATGTAATAATTTCAAAAAATGTAACTGTCCAATACTTTCAAGGTTTACTCTGTTTCAATTTTTGTTCAAAAATATTGAAAGTGACTGTTTACCGTTATTGAAATTTTATTAGATATATCTTGTTTCAAAATATTTCAATATATTTTCTAGTTGTATTGAGCAATGTTTCATTTGTTTTTGGATTGTTACCTGTTCTTTGTTGTATATTGAGTGAGAGTAAAGTTAAAAACCAGTAACCGCTTACCAGGGGACCGCAATGGAACAAAGTAAACTTTTGAGTGAACCGTGAAGAAGTCTGACTTTGTTAAAACTCAACGCGCTTCATTCATCCATCAGTATTTGTCTGGGTTTTCTAGTGGCTGAAATTATCATCTGAAGACGTTAAGGAACAAATTTACAAACTTGCAAAGAAAGGATTGCGACCGTCGCAAATCGGTTAGTTAACCAGCGTGGTTTAACGTATGATATGAGTGTGACAGTTCAGTTTAGTTCGGGTTGGGTGTTACACGTTCTACACGGCCAAGCTCTGTAGAATATGATTCCAAGTAAAAAATGTTATAAAGGTGCGCATACAACAACTCCATGTATATTACACTACACATATGTACCTACGTCTAAAATTGGAGAGTGTAAGCGGATAGCTAAAATAATGGAAACGGGTAGTGCTCATAATAACGGAAACGGAAAACGATTATCGAAGTATAAAAGTTTCAAAAATATTTTTTTGTCAACACATGATACGTGCAAATATTCAAAATTTTTAAAAATCGCGGATGTATCGAAATTTTTTTAGATTATGGATGAATTTCGTAGTTTTTATATGAAAAATTTCGAGATATAAAAGTTATTTGTAACGAATTTTAAACGTAAAATCAACAAAACATTTTGTTATTTTTATAACGGAAACGGATTCCGATATTAACCGGAAACAGATATCTGGTTAAACTCTAGTTTTTATTGTTTTACAGAAATGGAAGGTTTTGATTTAGGTGTTATTCTGCGTGATAGCCATGGTGTTGCCCAGGTTCGCTGGGTGACAGGTAACAAAATATTGCGCATTCTCAAAGCGAAAGGACTTGCACCACAAATACCGGAAGATTTGTACCATCTCATCAAAAAAGCTGTTTCAATTCGAAAACATATGGAGAGGAATCGTAAGGTATGCGCATTTTTAACAGTCACTTTAAGTTGACATTTTCGGGTACGCAAGTCTTATGTACACCAGCCGGTATAGTACTGCTTACTTGGTGAATCTCATGTAACTTCTTAGTTTCTTTTTCGCGTACTAGCAGTAATTTACAAGAAGGTGACAGTCTCACACAGTGCTTAAATAACATCATCAAATGCTTAGGCTTAGATTTAGGTTTGATATCGGTTTTTACCGGGTACACCGTATCCGAATATCCGGTCGCACCCCGGGAAGTGGAACTGATCAAGAACCTTGATGCTTATACAGTCTGTTTCTTAGGTCGCCGACAGAATTCCAATCCCTATTAAATTTTCGATTCAAACCAACTTTCGATTTCGGCTTTAATGGTCGCCAATTACAGTACAGTTCTGTTACGCTTTTGCCTTGGTGATACTAAAATGTAATGCATTTTGCAATATGTATAGTACATTGAGCATTTGCGTCGAGCGTGTAATAGATAATGAAACGATACTGTAGATGTAAGAAAAATCATTGCAAAAATGATATATTTGTAGTTATATGTATCATTATTGAATTGTAGGATAAAGACTCGAAATTCCGACTTATTCTAGTGGAGTCCAGGATTCATCGACTTGCTCGGTACTATAAAAAGAGACAGGTTTTGCCTCCAACGTGGAAATAGTAAGTCTGGATACAATTCTTTCCACGTGCATAAAGTGGTACAATTTTTGTTTAAAAAGCATTGTTAGTGGTTATTGTTTATCCTTAGAATGGAAATAAGGTGCAACCAAAAATGAAAAATGTCGGAGCCGGAGGTCAGCGAAATTTAGCGGAGGCGGAAGTGAAGCGAAATTAGGTAGCTAAATCAATGTTTAGTTTGCATATTTCATCGAATATCTGTAAAGTGGAGTCAAAGTTCTTTGGATTAGGTGTATTTTACGAAATCTGCCATTTTTGTAAAACTAAGAATTTTTCGCTACCGGAACCTCCAAATTCTACAGTAGCCGAAACCGGAGGGCGATATTCAGTCGAAACTTAGGGCAGACATCCGGTTGTACACTGATGAGACTCGTGGGTTTTTAAATCAACGGAACTGTGAAAGCGTTATGCCCATGTTTTAAGCTGTTAGCCTGATTTATTATGTTATTTTGAAATTTATAAAATATGAACAGTAATAGTTTTATTTTGTATTTTAGTGAAAGTTCAACAGCATCTGCACTTGTTGCATAAACGTCTGCGGGAATGTAATTGAAATAATTATGTTTCGTTGAACTGAATTGGTGTCTGGATTGCCCTTTGTTATTAGACATGAAATAATCTATTTTGTTTCGCAGCCTCTGAGCAATTTCAATAAATTGGTACCGCTTGTCTAATGACAAAATCATTAAATGACATATTGTTGCTGTTAAATTTGAATTAATAAATTTTACGGTTTTTGATTTTGAGCGAAAGGTCGTTTTTAAATGATTGGGCACCCGGACTTGTTAAACTAAGAATGTATGGTAGTTTTGGCTTGAACGGTGTGAATCAAGCTGGTAATGTACAAACCAGTTACTTTACTCAGAGTTGTATTTCATAACTGCTATATCTTGTTAAATACTGATTCAGGGCCAATGCTACTTCAAGGGGCGTAACAGTACATTTAAGCGTATTCCTAAGCAAAAGAAATGTAATTAGAGTCTAAACATGCTGTTTTATGGACTCACCAGAAACCTGGACGCCCTTTAAAGTAAGGGCCTGATTCTGTTTATTAGAACTACGGAGATTTTATTACAGCGTAATTCTGGCATACAAAACTTGCGATGACTGCAGTGGTGAGTTAATCGGAACTACTAAATAGAACTACGGAGATTTTATTACAGCGTAATTCTGGCATACAAAACTTGCGATGACTGCAGTGGTGAGTTAATCGGAACTACTAAATAGTATAGTGACCCGAATAAATGGGTCTCCATTTTGAGTATCAATAGTAGTCGGTATCCCTTATGTAGTCCGTAAACGGATAGAGTCCTTTACACCCTTATTAGAGTATATGGGGTAATAAAGAGGAGACGTGCCTATTTTGAGTCCCAATCAATATGAGTTCGTATCCCTATTAAGAATCCGCAAGTGGATAGAGTCCCTGAACCCTCATTAGAGTCAATATATGTCAATTATCCCCAATTGTGCATATATGACTCCAGGCCAAATCAAGTTTAGTTCGAAAATTTAAAGCATACTTTAGTTTTGAAAGTACATGCCAAAGTATAACGTTGCATAATCGCTCAAACTTTTCATACAAGGCAAATATGTGTGCCCCTCTTTAATTCGGGACACTACAGTGGCACTTTGTACCAGTGTGCGACCGGAACTGGGCCCTAATGTATTAATACGTTGAAGTTGCTAATTTGAACGTTATGAACCGCAAATGGCAAAACTGCAAGGTTGAATCGGACCATGTTAGGGTCGTTCCGTTTGCTGGTGGGACTACATAAGTAGGCTTAGATTTCAGACTTGATTAGACTTAGTTTTCCACTTTTTTCGGCGCTTACGCTTTACGAATCCACGCCACTTTGGCAAATTGAAAGAGTGCTAGCATTATGCAGCTGGTACACGACGTATAAAATCTAATGGCAGACATCATATAACTTAAGACGCTACGAAATATATGGGGCCTTAGTTTCTTTAAGAACCTACCCACTGAAGTCTAAGCTTAAATGTGCTTAAGCCTCCCAGTCTATAAGTACTCCAGTCTCTTTGTCGTCGCGTGTGCAGTACTTTTATGGGCACTCCCAAGATTCAGGAAAAATATTGGTTTTGCGAAATACCACATACACTAAGAACAACATATATACAGCGCAGTACTTGCAATTTTATGCATGAAGTTCATATTGTCTGTTAGTTTAAAGTATTTTTGTTGCGTATGCATGCAACGGTGTGCACTCCTCGACTGCCCTGTGTTAATTTTGACGTTTTAGTTGACTTTATTAGAAAATTATTTAAAATTGTAAACGTAAAACTTTTGATTTTTCAATGTTCTATATATAATAAGGGTGTTGGTTAGGAATAATTTTATGTTATTGGCAGCGACGGATCTAGGATATTCTGGTGGGAGGGATCTGAGGTGGGATTTTTTGTATATATCAATGCAGCATTGGGTATCGGAAACTACCTCTTTGACCTGCGAAATTGTACCCCATTGTAATATATTGTATCGCCTTACCAAGAAGTGGACAGAACTTTAAAATGGTTTCTTCGATACCTGGTTCGCATCAGTAAATGCAAATTTACGGTTAAACTGCGGAACCATTAGGTTAAAATAGCTTCGTTTTGCATTATATATAATGTTAACGTCTTAAAATCGTACGCTGCATTGACACCAATTTGATAGTTTCATGAACACGACGCCACACGCATGTTTTTCATTCAAACTTGTGAAAACTTAACTTTTGGTTTCAGTTGCTTTAAGTGTTTTGTTATAAGCCTAAGTCAAATCTTAAGGCTTAATCTTTACGTGAGCGGCAAAAGTGTGCAAAGAGCCAGCCAATTAACAGAACGGAAATGAAAAACGGATATTAGAGTGTAAATGTTTAAAAATTATTTATTTTTCTGCCAAAACAAGTGTGGTTGAAGAAAAAATAGTAGATCCAATGGAAATTTTTTAATATTTTCGATGAATTTCATCAGTTTTATTTCAAATCAAACAATAGTAGTGCATATCTGAATTATAAAACTTAAAAGCGGGTAATCGGTTACTCCCTAAAAGAAATACAACATGGTTTTCTGTATAGTTTTGTTTCACGAATTATTGATTCATTGATTATTTGTTGATTTTATTTGCTGTGTACACCCAAAGCTCAAAATGGATCATAGTAAGTCCCGCCCGATATTGGCTCTTGTATACTTTCCCTTGCATATAAGCATAAGGCTTATGGCAAGCGTTATCCTACGTCTAAGCCTAGGTAAAGTGTATCAGAGTCCTATATTTGACTGCAGTATACATGTGGAAGCCAAAGTCGTAATTTAGCCCAATTCCGAGTTGAGATAGTCCAAAGCGGAATTACGACTTGGGTTAGCGCAAGGCGGAATCATGTCTGGTTGTGTGTTTTCTGATTGGTTAAAACTGCTTGGTAACCATCAGGTACTTAACGATTACTTAGCCAATCATAAAAGAGTATTCGCATCAGCTAATCGCATGTGAGTACGGCATCAAGGTAGTAACGAATCACAGGGCGCAAACTTGTAGCAGAGAAAGCATTACGCCGTGGGCTAGGTCAAGTCGTAAGTAATTCCGCGCTAAACTAGTCCTATTAGGAATTGGGCTGAATTACAGCTTGGGCTACGACATATATACTTTGTGCAAGCGTACATGTGTTGAATAAACTACAACAGTGTTTGTTTATACATGCGTATGTTGTTATAGCGGATAAAGTGTGTGATTGAGTAAAAACAACTAAAATGTCCCCATATCATCCTTTGTACGAGCTTGACGAAAAAATTCCGCTTGATTTATATTCTGCTTCAAATATGGGCAACCTAGAAGTTGTTGATGCGATATTAACTAGGTACGAACATATAGATCTAGATTCGGCCTCTTGTACACTTCAACAAAATTTATGTTTAGATGTGCGAAAGGGTTACCCATGCCTTAATCCCAGCGGGTGCCGGAAGCAAATTAATATTGGTGGGGCACAATGGTACCTAAAACGGTCGAAGCTAAAGAGTGTTATTTTTACAAAATCACGTTGTTTTGAGAAAACATGTGACAGACAAGATGCTCCAGTAAAAGATGAGGTATTCACTTTAACTTTAAAACACGAAGCTTTTTTCGCTTTTCATCACCACTCAAAATGAAATAGTTTGTCATTCACTAATAACGTATCAACTGTACGAGGATGAATGCTTATTATCAGCATTCGGTTTAATCGTTTTTGTGTCTTTGTGGACTTCAACAGTGCCGGAGCAGACAGAGGTGGGGGCTGCACACGAACTCCATGCTGGTGGAGGTGGCCCCCAACGTAGAGACTGATCCAGAATTTCTCGGTGATTGATCGCTGTTCTTCGAGTTCACGCTTATGTGGGTATGGGAGAGGCTGCTCCGGCTCTGGACCACAAGTAAGTGTTTAACGTTCGAAGCCTTGTTAGTTTAAAACGTACGAATTTAATAGCGGGTAGGGTTGTATTGGTGGAACAGGTATTCGACATTTTGATATTGTGAGCTCTAAGCAATATTGCGGGGCTGAACCCCCAATCTGAACATTGGGAGGGGGAGCAAGTGCCCCACTGTCCCCCATTTCCGGCGCCTATGCTTAATCCCGAGCCTGCCTATGAATAATTCTGAGCCTACGGATTAACCTTAAATGTGGAGAAAGTGTACAAGAGCGCTAGAATCGTTACTGCTTCAATCAGATTTATCAATTTTCCTGCATGTCCACACACATTTTTATTCTCAGCAGCCGTAGTTTGCTTGATTGGATACGATTACTGCATTATTTACCTACACGGTTGATAACCATGAATGCTAAAATTTTAACATTAAGTTTTTTGCTGAAATTGACAAGTGTAACTTGTATAAAGATGCCTGGGCAGGCGATCTCAAGATCCAACTCAAGTTGGCTTGATTTTGTGCAATAACTGCCGTTTTTACAATTGCTATTTGCGAAAACATGTGTCTCTGCTGTAAAAATAAAAACTTGCATACTTCGTACGAATTTAAATTTGGCACTTCAATTTTAGCGAAAATTGCCCTGCGATCAATAAACCAAACCGTGGTGGATGGACTCCTTTGATGTATGCCGCCTATTATGGTCATTTGGGGGTCACTGAATCGCTTTTAAAAAGTGGCGCTGATCCAAATGTGTTTGTCCACAGTACTGGCGTCACTTCTCTTATGCTTGCGGCATCGTGCGGAAACGACGCTGTTGTTAGAGTTTTGCTAGAAAAAGTAATTTAAGTTAAATTCATTTATGGTTAATAGATGAAAAATCTGTAAGTAGTTATCTTTGTGATTACAATTTGATATTGTGCCCCTTTATCAATGCTCAAATTGTACGTACTTCGCCGTTCACGGCTTTACTTATACGGCTAAATTTAAATTTTCACGTGGAAAATAGTGCTAAACTGAATTAGGTACGTATTTTAAAATAGCCATTATTGCATCATGTTGATTTAAAAAAGTTATATTATAAACGTGAAACAATCAGGGATTTTTTATTTAATTGATCACAAATGTACCTTGTTCAATTCGAAACCATACCGGTGTTGTAGGAAAAATGAGACCAGCTGAAAAACTGCTGTTTAATGCGTTTTCTTTCGCTGTAACGTAAAGAAATTCATTTTGTGGAATAACAATAAAAGTTGCCGCAGTTAGTAACAAACTTTTCAGGGCAAAGCGCATGTGAACAAGTGTGATACTAAAGGATGGAGTGCGCTCTTTCACGCTACATCGCCATCACATACCAGCACTGTGAAACTTTTATTGAAGTTCGGAGCAGATCCTAATCTAAGGTACGTCTCCAATATTGTTTGGATACACGTACCTATTTTTTGTAGTAAAAACTCCCAATAAATGGAGTTTTTCAACAGATGTATCGCGATAGAATTTTACACTTGTTTTATTTCAATACCGCATGCAATGTGTTTTGGAACTCAACGAGCAGTATTGTGTTGCTAGTCTTTCAGTTCATCTTTGGTGGTAAGTGGTACATACACATTCGAGAATACAATCGTAAATCTTGGCAAATTTACACCAAACTTGTTTATCGAAGCTCATGCCTGTTGAATATTTTTATTTATATATTTGGATATTTTGTTTATTTTATATAAGGTTGATAATTTGTTACAGAGATAAACAGTCACTGTGGACTCCGTTAATGATGGCATGCGCCGAAGGTCATGAGCTTCTTGTGGAATGCTTGTTAAATGCAGTAAGCCATTTAAAAATTTGTGTAGTACGCTATATTTTCGGTGTTTGAACAACAAAAATGCGTGAGTAATTAGTGCATTAAAATTAGGTTTCATATTGTAAGCTTTAACGATTTATTTCAGACTATTTCAAAACGATATCGGTTAGTAGAGTTGACCATAAGTTGTCAGTGCTTTGAGAACTATGTATTTCTTACCTAATAAAAATAAATAAAGTTTTTGCTACCTTCGTATTTGAAACTCAATTCATGAGCGCTGTGTTGAAGCGCATTCACAAATTGTTGTAAAACATGAAAATGGTAAAGTGAAAAATGAACTGTGAAAAGCCAATCATGCGAGCTGTATTTTTAACATGTATTTTGTATTGGTCCATTCTGCTATGCAGGTGTAATAAGTGTTCGGGATACTACATAATTTTATAATTTTCAGTCAACAAAATCGCTTGACGCTCAAGGAATCAACGGCGAAACTGCACGCAGCTTAGCTGTTGACCGAAACCGTGTCAAAATACTGAGCATTATTGAAGCATTTATTAGAAGTCAAGATGAGTCGAATCAATTTCAGTTACAACAAGGTTTGTGTTCTTCGAAAATAGTGTCGTAGTTGGATTGTTAAGTATTGCGGCATGGGCGTAGCCAAGATTTGGCTTTTGAAAGGTCTAACCTCACGTAAAAGAATTTTTTACCGCTGGTGCCCTGAAAGTTATTCTAAGGGTTGCGGTATAGTTTGTTGAGCCGCGCGCCGACGCACGGAGGCGTATGGTAATTTTTAATAAAAAGTTTTACAGCGGTTTTCACCGTGCCGCGCGCCGGCGTGTGGCGTGCATAGCTCAATCCTAAAGCGTGTTTAAAGTGGTTTTTCTTGTCTCTTGAAATTACTCAAGGGATCCTGTCCCTTCCGTTGTGTATGCCGGTTTTATAATAAAGTTGTGGAAACTCAGTAACAAAATAATATAAAATCATAATCTAACCAGCAATTCGAGTATGAGCATTATAACATCTGTAAAGACAATTGAAATTTAAAAATTCTTTTCTCTGTGTCAATTATTAATTCGTTTACTTATAGAGTCAACTGCAAAAAACGTTGCTTGTAACGGTATACAGTCTTTATTTTCAAAGCTAAATTGACCGTTTTACTATTCATTTGTTCGCCTCGAACTTAGCAGATTGTGCAATATTTTCTCTTTCTTTAGTTATGCAGTATAGTTTCTCACAAAGATTTACAATTTATTTTTGTGATTTAGAATCGTTGAAGCTTGAAATACACCGAAGAAGTATGGATATTCAACAACGTCGACCATCTTACTGTAAGTTGTATCAAGTAATTATGCTGCTCCAACCATTGTACAAAAGCATGTACAGGGGTGAGCATGTGGCACTGACTCCCTCGTCTCAAAAACATCGTGGGGTGAGGCAAACCGCGACGCACGCTGGTACATTTTATACCGCGCAAAATCAGGTACGTTGGATGCTGTTGTCCATTAATGACTCTGATACTCATCTACGACGTTTGGCATAAGTATCTTATAAAATTCGTAAATGACCGGTGTTGCGTGAAAAAATGCCCTCCCCAGAAAATGTAAAATTATCCTTCGTGAAAATAAATTACTTCCCGCTGGCGAATGTTAATATACACAGTGAAAGGTTAATATCAATACTAATACTAAGCAAACCGTTCTTACTGCTGATTATTTGAAAAACAATCTATGAAGCTAATTTAAGTTCAAGAAAAAATTTATTGGAAAATTAAAAACAAGCACATACATTGGCGTAGCCAGCATTTTGGCTTTATGGCCACATTTGCTGAACTGTTAAGATTGGCGCTTTACTTGTGCACTTTATGCCCGAGGTGTGTGATTACAAAACGAATGTGTTGCAAAACCAAAACCGCCTCAAATATTTCATGTTCACGATTGAAACTGTTACATATTTCAGCATCATCTTACGGTAACACAGGGACGTGCATAGGGTTGCCCACCTCCCAAGGTTTAACTTCAAGCCCTTTTGCAATAACAAATTAAACATTTTTCGGTGAGCATTCGAGGTTGGCCGAGTCCACTCCCACGAGATAGTGATGAGGTCAACACTAATGGTTTCGAAATAATTTATTTCTAAGTACGGAACGTGTGAAGAATTAGCAATTTTCGTCGGAAATATGTAGGCTTTATTAGTGTACAATGTTTCTGTCAATGCCGATAGGGATTTTTATTTTCAAATTTTGCCGATGCCAAACATATGCCGGTACCGATGTCGATACCAAAGATATATATGCCGTTACCGATGTCTATACTAATTTTAACACAGTCATGCTTAAAGAACGTTAAAACTTCTATTTCGCTCAGTTTCATAGTGTGCATTATTAGGTATCTGTAAGTGTATTGAATGACAACATCTCGGCGACGTTATCTTCCAAGGGCGTTATACTTATCACTTTTATTTAGTAAACACCTTCTAGTCATCCTTGATGCAACTTTTGCCTGGGTCGAAACGGGGTCAATTTTTATAGGGGTCATTGTTTCATGTCTATATTGGCCGTGTAAGAATGACCGGGGGTCTCTTTTAATGGGGGTTATTTTGTCACACGACAGTACACTAAAAATCGGACTTCCATGAAGATGTGTCCGTGGGTCATTTTTTAGATGGGGGTCGTGTTTTCATGCGACACCGGCACAATACAAAATTGTTGCCATGAGAAATATCTTCCTCAAAAGAATTTCAAGGGTGGATGCTGTATACTTCAACAAGAGTATGCATCTGGGTACATTCTGTGTAGAAAAGAATGTACTCTTCACGCGTTTTGGCCTACTCCCTCTTTATTCAAAGGGGGTACAACCTGTGCCAACCATGACACTTTACGTCTCCGGCATCAAAAATTGTTCTGCTCACAGTTTAATTTAGGATTATTGCATGTCACAGCTACCCCTTCTAAACCAGGGGTGTCAGCCAAAAACCCAACGCAGGCTGGAACATTTTGTACCATGCCATGCGGAACAGCAAGAGTTGCGCACTCTTGTATCATGCACTCTTGGTGACATTAAAAGCAGTTAAATAAGTTACTTTAAGCCTAAGTCTAAGCCTAAAGCTATGCCTACGAAGCTATTTATATACGTTTCACACCTTGCGTCAGAATTACTACGCCAAACGTACTTGGAGCATGGCCATTAGTTGGGAAGCCCGCCCCTGATGTATTCATGATCCCCATTTTATACCCCGCTAATAAAACTGATAGTTTGAAAAGTTTACGATGTTCGAGCAAATATCTTTTTTGGTGCTTTAGCAAAGCAAGTCGATTCATTTTTCAATCAAATGCGAACACAATCCATGCTCGGACTGAGCAGGTAAAATAAATAGAAAATTGTCGATCAGTGGGGGATCCAGAAATTTGTCACGTTAATTCGCGCGATATATAATGGTGAAAAAAGCATGCCACCGTGGATGTCTGCCCTGGATCCACCAATGTTATTGGCAGCAAGTGTTCCAAGAGTTTGAACAAAACGTATATGACAACTTTTATGCATGATTTACATTGAAATTTATGCCCTTGTTGTCAAAAGCCAGATATAGGTTTTGCAATTCAAGAAACGCAGAGTAGTAAAATTAGAAACTTCCACATTATTTGCATTTGAATTAACGTGTTTTTGTGAAAATTTTCGTATAACTCAAACGCTACAGTTCGTTTGTTTGAAAACATTGGCTTGTTTGGAAACCTGTCTGGTGGATATGCGCTACACACAGCTCACAATACAGCCCTTAAAACAGAAACATGTACTTACCGATGATATAACGAAGGAATGATCCATATTTTTCGTATTTTAGTGTATCAGTGCCTCAGGATCCAAAACCAACTACCCTGGCGGAATTCATTAATCAACTGAACTTGCAAGATTATTTGCCAACACTTGAAGAACACGACGTCGACTTGGTCACATTATTACAGCTTAATGATACAGATTTAAAAGAAATTGGAGTGAAGTACTTAAAATTAACATTTTTCATTCGCAAGATTTTTGTAGTAGAATGTATTTCACTGTTGAAGGGATATGGTCCAACTGATTAGCAACGTGAGGCACACTCTGTAAAAAATTTTGGCCTTATATTGAACGTTTTCAAATCCGTTTGTAAATTTATGAATTCTGCGCATGACCTACTAAAATTGTTTCGCACCCTTTGGAACGGCGAGCTGGCTACGGTCCATGACACGATTTCATGTAGTACATACTAGCGTTTTATCTGAAAGTACGTTTTTATATTAATTAGAACCTGTATGAACAACTTTAAACTTGTCATTTTGTAATTTAGTGTAGCTAGGTTAATATTTTAGAAAACTGGGACCACGACGAAAACTAACAAACGCAATCAGTCGGTGGCATCTTGACTATCCGTTAATTATGCTGGATCCCATGGAACAAGCGCTTGCAAATTACCATCGCGCAGCCAAAGAAGAACTGGAACGCACACTTGATAAAGTAAGTTCTGCATGCTTGGTATGAGACCAAATATAATGAAAACCAGCCAATGTAATGCTTTGAAGGGTGTACAATAATATTCCTAAGGATAAGCCTCAGTGTAAAGAATAAGCCTATAACTAAACCTGGGCCTAAGCCAAACTATAAGCAAACATTACTCTAAAGCTTAAGCTTGCTCTATTTCAGTCTCGCGGAAAAACGGTACGCCCTCAAAGTAGCATGGTTAATTATGGAATTTATGATGCTAAACGCTTTCTATGCTTTATATACTTTGTGTATATGTCTTTTTGAGGGAATCATGATGAGATATGTATTGTTTCTTTGCCATTCAAAGAGGGTTATGTAAACACATTTAACTGTTTTTTGTGTGGAAACCCTTTGTAAAAGATTAATGCATTTTTCTGAAGTGCTGATATATGTAGATAATCACAGTCATTGAGTTAAAACCAACGTTTAGTTTAACGTGAACCAAAATCTATATTATAATTACTATTTGTTGAATTTTGAATTAACTTTTCGTTTTGATTAACTGATATTTTTGTCAAATTTGTTGATACGCAATGAGAATGGACGTAGCATACAATAAAACAATATTATTTTTGCTTTTAGTATCATACTTCATAAATTCTCGGTGATATTTTGTCCAAGTTATAAAACTTGTGTTGACTTCGCTCACAATTTATTGGTGTTGCTGAATTGCAAGACATTGTATCGAATGAGCAACTCAGATTGGCGTAAACAGTCAGTTATGATTGAGTTAGATTTCGTTCACGCTTATAAACCCGTATTCTAAAGTTAGCCAGGGTGTCCTCAGTTTTACTTGTGGAAAATTTTTCGCCCTGCATAAAAAGTTCAAAGATTTCTTAAAATTTTTAGCCCCGGCAAAGGCATGCTGAGCTGGCTACGGTCCTGCATGTGGTACCCTGTAGCCTGTGGTGAAGCCGTATCTAAATTTTGTATTCTCACGACTAAAATTTTCTATATTTAGTTCATCCATACATATTGGTCAACTGTTGCAGCTTTTTAACAGGAGCGTACATAACGAAAAAGGTACTGTGGCTAAAACCCTTCCCGAAATTGTTTGACAGACGAAAAGACACATTACTTGATTGCCAAGACACTTGCTGGCTTTTAGCACTTAAAAAATGGGGTCTTTTCGGTATACCCAAGCCGGCGTTTACTCAAAACTGGATGGATTTTGAATATTTTTACATATTTGAGTTTCTCATGACCTCCTCTGATCATTCACGCCCAAATTCGAAATGTTGTAACATTCGATTTTTAAAGACATAAGGTCCCCCCTTGGCCCATTTGCGGCCCAAAAAATTTATTGCCAAAAAGTTAAACAAATTATATAGTATTTTACGCAGCTTGCGTAGCTGACAATGGCGTTAAATTTTCCGTAACCAGACGTCTGGCTTAAGAGTTATGGTTCAATACTGATATGGCGTGCTGTTAACGATTTGGGACGGTGTCAAATCAGTTATTCAACTATAACTCATTAACCAGGCCTCTGATTGCGAAAAATTTTACACCATTCCACTCAGCTCTACAAGCTTCGTCCAGCGGTACTGTAGTTCCCCGAATAAGAAGGGACTGATATTTATTTGGCCTCTCCAGAGGATTCCCCCTGTTATTCGGTTACGAACTGTTTATTTTTTAATCCGTGCTGCGCCGCCCTTCGTAAGGTTATACTTAGGATTGTACTTTCAAAACTTAAGTATGCTTTAAAGTTTCGAATTCAACATTATTTGGTCCTGGTGTCATTGATGCATTACAATTAGCTATAATTGACATTTATGGACACTAATTAGGGTTTAGGCACTTTATCTGCTTACGGACCCTGATTAGGGAGGGATACCGACACCTATTAACTGAGACTCAAATTTGGGACCCACCCCTCTTATTAACCCTCTCCCTTATTCGGGTCACTACAGTAAAGTAACTTATTTAACTTGACAAAAAATTTTGGGTCCCAAAGAGGGATCTTGGATCTGTAAAAAATTGAATTTTTCAAACATTCAAATTGGGCGTGGAAAAATCAGTGGAGCTCATGGGAAACTCAAATATCTAAAATTTTACGAATCCAACCATTTTTAGCCAAACGCTGGCTTGAGAGATCACCGAATTGACCCCAAAAATGAATCTATACTTTCTGAAAAAACGAAATCCTGAATGCGTCCTGCTGTCGAAGGTTTTATGGACAATACATACTTTAATTAAATATTTATTTCTGGAAATACAACAAAACAAAATTATTTGCAAAATAAAATAAACACAGGATTCTGCGTTCTGTGCAGGGGTTCAAATAGGGTACCACTACCTATGCGACATCTGTTACGTAGCTGTAAGCAACGTGTATCCAAAGTCCAAACGTTGTGGTCAAGGAGCCATGCTCTTCTCCAATCATTTCGACAAATATATTTCTGTTAATGACTCAATGCAAATTGAGACAAACAGACTAATATTCAAACCGTATAAGTATATATGCATATATAAATATATATACATATATATATATAAATATATATACATATATATATATCATTATTTTTTACGTCCCTCTCCGAACCAGAATCCTGGTCAGGCGCATGACTGTAATTGGTTCAGGGTTTCTTTCTATTTTAAAACGCTGCAGTGAAATGATTGTTCCGTGAAGCATTTATTGAAATTGCAGCTTGAAACGTTGAACTTTTGTGAAAAACGCTATTCGAAGTTGAAAAAAATAACCATGGAGGAATATTTCAGCATTTGAAGTTCAGCCCCATCCATTGGATTTAGTCACATATTTGTTTCAGTGCAGTGTATAATTATGTACTTATGTTTTTATAATTCTTTATATAAGTAACGGATCTCACCTGAATTTCACTACTACTTGTTTTGAGTTGTCTAAATCTGATAATCTATTGTATATCCGGATTACTATCATTGTTTTTGTGACCAACTAAAGCGTAGGATGGTTTATGAAATGTTCTAAGATCAAGCATCTGAAATCTGCCGGAACAATCTTGTCAAAAATCATTTTCTTACTGCTTTTATCAAATTCTTTTCAGATTGACCTCGACGTGTGACCAGAGAGTAACGGCGAAAGTCAACCCCGCTGGTAGATAAGCCTCTCTTGGAATAGTTTTTGTCTGATTTGACCATGATTGAAGTACCCAAGATTACCTTTGTGAGTAGCCGCATAGCGAAGGTTTGAAAGTCTTTGGGATTATACCTACTGTTCTTTCTAGCATCAGTATTAAATTATGATACAGACCTCAAGCGGTTCGTTTAAATAAATAACGATTTTTACCCGGATTCAATTCCTTTTTTAATCAATCGAGTTCAGTGAAATCACTCGAACTGTCTTTGCTCAGTTTAATCAGGCGTTCTTCTTGGGATTTCTGTCGTTTACTGGTGCCAATTAAATCTTTCAACAGTAACGACCTAGACGAGTGCGGCGCTGTTAAATGGCTGTTGCTTTGTTTGATGTTTCGATCCGGATTCTCGGCGAGTTTCGGTTTCAGCCCCTGCATCTGTGTTCTTGGTGGTGTGTATTCAGTTAAATCTTCGCTTTCCGCCAGTAGTGGTACTTTGTTGACGTTTTCAGTGATTATTGTTGCACAGCCGTAAAATTGTTTGGAATTCGCCGGAGCTACGTTAGACGACTCTTGCTGGTGTGGTCTGTTGCAGGGTAATTCGGCCGGTTTGGTCCGTTTAATTTGTTGTTGCTCAGGGGCGGACGTTAATGAAGCCTCTTCTGCTAGTCCATCACTTCCGTCGCTGTTTGTTGTAATAGTCGATAGAATTGTTTCGACTGTACAGCTTTTCGTTGCGCTCCAGCCGCTAGTCGTATTCGGTTGACTGATATTGTTTAATTGTTTCGTTGGTTTCAGTTGTTGTTTTTGTTTTTGCTGAAATTGTTCTTGTTGAAGTGCTTGTTTTTGCAAGATATTATGATGGTTCCGTTGTTTATTTTGTCGCGGATTGCTGTTATCGCCGCTCGTATTGGTATCCATCGGTGAAACTGGTTCGTCGGCGTATTTGATGTCAATAATATTATCGACAATTGTGGACGGAGCGACAAGCGAATGAGGTGATGGTGGCTCTAATGCATCGGTGGATTTTTTCTGCCGCGTCAACCTTGAGGTACGATTTGGATTCCGCCGCAACGAAACTGCTGCCGCTGTTGTTTGTTCCGGGACTGGAGATAGTTTTGCGTTTTGTGTCCAGTAGTTGTTGTCGTCGCTTGCAGTAGAATAGTTTTGCCCCTGATTTTCAGTGTACAAATGACCTGATGCTTCTTGGCTTTGGCTGGCTTGTTGGCCTAGCCGGGGCGACGCATCATTACTGGCGTGTAGCGGTGTTGACGGTTTTTGTTCAAGATCACTATGAAGAGATCTGTTGTCCTGAGTTGCATCTTGCTCCTCACCGGTTAATTCCGGTTCCGGTGGGCATTCTTCGGCCATGCGTTGACGCCGTTTTTCTTGTTGCCGTTTGCGTGATTTTTCTTTGCGCGATTCGTCGAAAAGCCGTGAAAATCGGTCGACAATAATTGATATTGGGAACGCGAGCAGGACAACGCCCCAGATTGCTCCAACTGCTGCGATGAGTTTGCCAATGAGCGTCACTGGCGGCGCTTCGGAGTAGCCAAAATAGGTTGCTGAAATACGATTAGTAACGTTAAAAAGTAGTCATCAGCATGGGTGGCGTCAGAATATCTGGTCGGTTTGGGGTGTACAGCAAGTGGAGATTTTGAGTAAACATGTAATTATTGTATTGATGGTATGTAATCACTAAGCAACATTTTTATTCTATATACCAACCTATATAGGAAATTGTCCAGGGAACCAAGGTGAATGCAGCTGCATCCTCTGGCATAAACGAGGAAAACAAACCAGTATTGAGTAGTGAGTGAGTTTAGGAGACTAAGCTCGTTTAGTACTCTTTATCCGGTATTTTTCACGTGGGGATTGTCACGATACTGTGTATCGCGACTTCCTCCGGTGTCAGTGTATGATTTGAAAAGTCCTCTGGCCTCCTATATATATTTTTACAAGAATTGCAACATGAATGAGAACATTCCTATCTACTTAAACTGATAACACTGTCAGTTTAAACGGTCTCGATTTAAATTGAGCAAAATGCTTACTTATTGACCACCAAGCAGCGGCTGGTATAGTCGAATATTGTGAATCAGGCGCGTCCAGTTCAGCTTGATATAGTAACGTTCCAAATAATAGAGTCGCCATAAACAAGTATGCAATTAAAAGCATCAATTCAGCACAGCTTTCACGAAGACAAGTTGCGAATAATTGCAAGTTTGATTCGTATCGGACAAGTTTGAGGATTCGAAATACACGGAACGCACGGAAAACTCGAAGTACGCGAAGAACCTGAAATGGAAGTAATTATTTTTAAGGACAACTGTCACTAAAACTGCGAGGTGTACCGTTTGGCTCATAGAAGGCGCAGTTGGTTGTAGCGTGGTTGTTAACTAAAGAAACCGGATGTAGATATGATTATGTAGTGACGATATCTGTTATAGGTTATTTTGATTTTGACTTTTTAGACTTTATATATATTTTGCGCTATGGAACCAACTGGAATACATTAATTTATTGTTAAACGAAATTATTCAAGTTTTTGCCGGAACTGGAATCGGGACGGGATCAATAATATAATAGCCTCTGTTTTATAGCTGTTAATAAGCTTTTGAATTGTAAAAACAAAATTGTGCTAAACTGTTATATTTTCATACTTGAAGTGAAAGACGTAACCGGCGTGCGAATAACGCTTCTTCGTGCAATGCAAGCACTAGCAGTTCAACATAATACGGCAAAATCGCCAACATATCAATAATTGAAAGTGATTCGCGAACAAATGACAGCCGATCAGGTGCTGCCCATAGGCGGAGTACATATTCTAGCGTGAACCATAGAGTACAGCACAGGTCAAGGTATCCAAAAATGTTTTTCATTGTAGTGCCATCGTCACACGGTGATATAGTTGGTAGTGCAGAAGTACTTGATGTTGATGAAAGTACATAGCTAGTAGTAGTTGTTGAATAATTTAATGTTCCTTGATGTTTAGGGCGATTTGTTGCGTAAATACTAGCCGATGAGTCATGATGATGGCCCATGTTGTGACCACCGTAGTTTACTGGACAATTAGACCATTCTGTTTGAGGTAATGAATCAATTACGATGACACAAATGTTTAGAACGATGAAGGACACAGAGATTATTGAGAATGCCTGAAATCAAGATATACGGTTAGCTAACTAGTTTTTACACTTTCGTTGTTTATGGATGAAATGAACGGAATAAAGAAATAAAACAATGAAAAATACAAGCAAATAAACACAACAAGCGCAATAAGACAGCACATAGTTGAACTGTGACCGGCGTGTTGACTTACAAAATTTTAAATTGTACTATTGAGATGCAAAATTGCTAACAAAAAATGATTGAGCATAACAAACGATTCATCAAATACTATGAGATTAGGAACCATTTTCGTTTTATTAAACAGTGGTTCTATTGGTAAAAACAAGATGTGGCGTGCTTTCCAATAAGAAGAATCGGTAGAACACTAATCATAAGATGTTTGGTTTATATCAAAGTCGTCATACGATTGTATGCGATGAATAACACTGTGACACTAACTTTAAACCATCCCGAATAGATTTATGGGTAACGTACTAAATTGTGTTCAGCAATACAGATTGTAAAGTATGGACACATATTAGCGGAATATCCAGGGGAATATGTCCGTCCACTGGCCATGCCATGGTGAAAGTTTTACAATGAAAACGGTTCACCTGAACCTTGCAGTGTGTGTGGTCATGACAGATAGGTTAAAAATATGCAGAGGCCGCAACAAGAATTATATAACTTGAGCATTCGGCACAATAAATTGATCAATGTTAAAATATCAAAAATTTGCTAAAAACACCCTTTAAACTTATACAGTTGGGGAACACAAATGTATCCGCTGGTCCGGGATAATTTTGGATACGCCAGTAAAACATTACCACAGCACTCTTGGAGCTGCCAGCGGTTTCCATCAAATTCCACGTGTATCGTTGTGCGCTTGCGTAGCGTTCCATTAAATTCCCGTTTGTTGGCTCAGGAGTTTCCAAACTTGTATTTTTATCGAGTCCTTTCATTTTGATCCGTAGTATTTCCAAACAATCCATACAACAGTCGCGACCATATCTCGGATAAATACCCCAGTGAATAAGTTCCGTCTGAAACGCGTCAATGCAGATACCTTCAGCTTTATGAATAATACCAGTTCGATAGAAATCTAGTATTGCTGTAAATAGCAGCGGTGAGCGATTGAAAAAGTATTCTTTACCCGTTGAAAAGTACGCATGGCACAAACCACGTGCTATAATTTCGTCATGGGTTAAACTTGCAAACAGTCCAAGTAGCGTATCCGGATAATAGCGTAAACTCGACCGAAGCGCGATAAATTTAGTTCCACCAACATTTAAATTGACAACATCTCTCGGGTCAACAGGCGCGATTGGTGGGAACTGTTGTAGAGATTGGGATGCAGTTAGAGATAAATTGGTGCCGACAGACATCGCACGTGGCATTGTTGTGATATGTTGAGAGTCAGATGTCGATTTAGTGGCTCCAATGCGCTGTTGTTGGTGGAAATTAGTGTCGCACGTGGCGCGATCGGTTGTGGCGTAACCGCCGTGACTTTGACGTGTTCCTGGCAAAACTCGAGTGATAAATGTGTCTTTTGCTCTGTTTGGTGGAAGCATTCGTGAGTCACCAGCGTTGCATGTGATCGAGCTTGATTTGCGATTGTAATTGCTTTCTTCATCATCATCATTATTATTATTATTACTATTATTATTATTGTTGTTGTTGTTGTTGTTGTTGTTGTTGTTGTTGTTGTTGCCGTTATCATCATTATTGTCGTTACTGTTGCTGTTGTTGACGTTATTGCTGTTGTCACGATGACGCCTTGTGTACCGTGTTCGTTTGCCCACTTTAGGATGTCGGGTCGCTTTCCAGACCAGGAATGGTCTTGGTATGGCGTTTCGCCTAATTTCCGGCTGGTGAACCTGAGATGATGGTGGCGATGGTTCATTGTGGTACTCGTTCTGAATGCTGGGCATAAAGCTTTGAACTTTGTTTCTATCTGGCCGAGAAATTATTTATTGCAGTGTGAATAGTTATTGCTACTTGAAAGTTAAGTGCACTAGAATATAGGATAAACTATCTATGTTTATTTAACTCATAAGGCACAGAAAAATAGTTGGCGAAACCCGTATGCGTAGCTAGCTCACCTTCCTAAGGGGGTTAACAATTTTTAAGCAGGAGCGTACAAGGGTTTACCATGACTTGCAAGCAAGATTGAAAATTTTCCAGGGTGGGGGGTAAATTTTTCCGGGAGGAAAGGTTAAGGTTCCCTATGCCCATCCTCTTGGCTACGAACTCATATGATAAGCGCATCTTCTGTATGATCGCATTATATCGGTTACTGTTGTCGAATATCTTAGCTAAAACTGTACGCCTTTACGGTATAATTTTGTAGATTAATAAATGAACTGTTTCAGGTTGCTTAGAATGACTGATTATGGTTAAAGCGCTTTTACTATTTGTCGTTTGAGGGAACTTTGTCATTAACACGAAAAACACCATCTTGAGTTTAACACGTACGCAAGTTAAAATTTGCGCTTATCATCAGTATATATTTTGAAATTGATTCAACATTTTGAATTGCGGCGCGGAATGCTTGAAGATGCAAAATATACTTGCAACAAAGACATGCATTTAAGAATTAAACCAACAGTTGTGTCCTAACTCTATCCGCGGGCCAGTTCCAGTTATATTATAAATAAAGGTATCCGCGGTGTCCGATTACATTTTTGCATACCATTTTTCAAGGTATTCTATTTGGTTCTAGAGACATTAATATATAAAATTAGTTTGGTCTTTTTAGAATAATTATCATAAATTGGTAATCCTGGCAAATAACTTTTTTTTGTAAAATTCAGCAACATCAGGCGAACTGCTAAGGCTTACTCTTGCTTTTATTGCATAATCGCATTAGTATATTTGCACGAATTATTCATTGATTGTAATGACGCAAGGTTTTCTTTATATGAAAATTACCCACTGGCGGATCTAAAGGGGGCAGCCAGCCGTGGCTCCGCATTAGTGATCAAACGGCAATTCTGTATTTTGAGATTTGGTGTAAAAAATTGCGTTTGGTTTCTCGCTCGCTTTCCTTCCTAGCTTTTCTCATTATTATAATCGTACAGTCTGTCTTGGCAGAAATTGTTGGTTCTGGGACTAAAATAACCGCAGACTCATCAGAATATTTTCAAAATTTGTAAACAAGAAGCACTGAATGTGACATTTGCATGCATTAGGCTGTTGGAATTATATATGCAACAGAATATTTGATCAAATTTTAGCCGCTGGTAATTGGATAATAGCCTGCGTTTCAACTTTTTTGCATTACAATAATAAATGGGCACCGGATATTCGGATTATCCGAAAAGAAATATGTATCCGGATATACGCAATACTATTAGTACAATCTTCTAAACCGAATGAACAGAACTATTAAAGCAGTTGCACAATAAATTTACAATTTTTAGAACTGCGTTTTGCGCTTATAACAGTCAGCTTGCGCAGGGTACTTCTTTTAGAGCAACAAGTTAAAACAAGTGCTTAAGAAGCAAAAATTAATGTTCGTAAATCCAAAAAACGCAAAATCGATTTTCTGACATCAGAAATAGAAAATTTAATTTCAGACATCCGGATATCCAGATAAAATATCCGGCAAGAATTGCCGGATATCCTGATATGTAAAAATATTCGATGCCTACCACTAATTACTATGCTGAGCTTCAAAGAACTGGAATTCTGTTATTTTGGTGGTTCGTCAGTCCCAATATTCTAGGAACAACTGATATGAGAACATGAGGTCTGAATACCAAATCGGCGACCAAATGAACCGTTTATGGATTTTGATTTTGTGAGAATAAAATATAGAAACCTGAATGTGTCAGTTGTTTCAAGAACGAAATCCTAATTAGGTTAAGTGCAACAAAATTGCAGCGCTGATATGTCGAGATTTTAAGGAAAGTTAAGGAAATCCAAGATAAAAATATTTTTCATTTCATGCTACCGGAAGGCCAAAACAATTTAGGAACGAACTAGTGTTGGTTTCGCAAGACTTACGTGCAACCTTGAAATATTTCTTGGGGGCAAAATTTTTTAGGAGCAGGGGCTGACCAACCCTGTCATCTTTTTGCTACGGTCCTTAACGCAACGTTATCCTGGCGCCGACAAATTGGGTACTGTAGTGACCCGAATAAGAGATGAAGGGTAATAAGAAGAGGGTCCCATTTTGAGTCCCAATCAATAGAAGTCTGTATCCCTAACTAGAGTCCGTTAGTGGATACAGTCGGGGGGCCATGGGGCTCAGCGCTCCATGAAGGAATTTTGCCCTTCCCCTTGAAAATTTTCAACCATGCTCGCAAGTCATCGAAAACCTTGGCTTCGGGCCTGCCCTCTTGAAAACTTTCACCCGTCCCCAAGCATGTTGAGCTCCCACGGGCTTGTGCCGTACTGGGACATAATATTCAGCTGGTTAAGACCATTATCAATAATAGTATTACAAACTTTATAGTCGTTAAAAACCGTTTTGACATCTAGGTATGTAGTAGTTTTTGGAAAACAATAACTTTTTCTGAAAAATTGTACAACGCTATATGGTTTAAATTGGAATTGGTCAACTAATCGCTGACGTCAGTTGTTTTCCTCACTATAACTATTAGCGGTGGCATACTGATAGGGAAATAGCCAGCATTTAGTGATTGCGAAGGCGGGAGGGTACATTTTTATGTTTTTACAATGAGCGTAGCAAACGAAATTTCTTTTCGGCGTTTGGGACCCAGCAGATTTTTTCTAAATGCTGTAAAAGGACTTTTTTCTAATCTTGGAAAATTTCAGGAGGATATCTCAGCTTATCCCTGTTGTATACACCTCAATGCTTACTAAAGTTTTCTCAACCTATAGCCTTGTTAGGTGCTCATAAGCAAATTCGTATAATGTGTATTTTTAACAGTAGTCGCTCCCGTACTTATGATTATATATGAATTATGGGCGTGGCACTGCAAACGTGAGCATATTCTATATTATGCAAGTTTAACAAGCATCAAACCTATAATTTAATCAGAAACCTCTCATTAAAATCAGACAAATATCATTATGTTTACAATTTTTAACGACTTGTGGAACAAAAAATGTATAAAAGCCTATTTTGAGGCGATAAACTACTTACTAGATGTTTGTTCAGAGCAAAATTTTGCCTGATTTTTTTGACATTTTTATGTACTATTACGTCATGCAGCAAAAGAAAACAGCAGGTTCTCGTTCATAGTAAGGTGAACATCAAGGTACATCCGGTGTCTGCCTCCTGCCTCCGGCTCCGGCAAAAAATCGAGCGCCGGATTGGGTTGAATTTTTGCTATGGGTTCAGGCAATTTGATACGAAACTTCTTCATATTTCATAACAGTTGTGTCCATCAGTGGATTTGTTCATAAGTTTGGGGCTAAATTTAAAAGCTTTAATCGCCGGAATGTCTCAAACATTAATCTGAAAACAAATTTATTGCCAGCGCATTACACATTATTGTTTGATTAAAGTTAGCGTAAATTTTTAATTAAATAATTTTGCAAACTATTTTGGAAATTAATAATATCAACCAAAATTAGTTGACCTACGGCTCTTGTGTTTTTGTACTTCCGGTTGCACCTTGATAAACAGGTTAATATGTATTTTGTTGACATTTTTGAGTGCGAAATAAATTTTTGTGTTTTGATTCTAATCTTTAATACAGCCGCAAACGATGCTTGCCAGCTGCCAGTGTAAATCAAGTTTAAAAATCTTGGTGACATTTTGAGGCACTACGACAGAAACTATAATAAGCTGGACGAATATTATTACAAAGATAAAAACAAGGCCGTACTGAGGATTAAATTTCGAGCAGGTATAAACATCGTTGTTATCCATAGAATTTAGCAAGTTAAACTAAAAACCTATAGAAGTGTATACGGTTTTGTCATCTGTCCAGAAATTTCGGGAAGCAATATATACCCAACCCACTGTTCTTCCTCTTATTAATTGTTCATTTTCGTACTACGTTTACATAATGTTCAACGCTGAACGTTTTAAATAGAATTTTATCGTCGGAATCAAATTTGTAAACAATACAGAGCCATCTAAGACATCGTCCAGTTGAACGTCTAAAATCACAGAAAGAAAGCATCAACAAACACGTTGAACACATAGTTTGAAAGGAAAACGCATTTAGTTTGCTGTCAGTATATATATTAAAATAAATATCAGCCTCAATGACGCAGTCAGAATTTCACTACGGTAGGGCATGGGCGTAGCCATGATTTCGAAAAGGGGCGTGTATTACGTTCTGCAAAATGTTCGAACGGGTGCGGGTTTGTTGTGTTGTAAACTGAAACCATTGTCTTAAAACCAGTACAAAAATCGGAAAGTGAAGGCTGGCACGTAAACCCCTCTGGCAATCCTTTGCGGGATGGTATAACGCTTCAAGTAAAAGTTTTTGCAGGCAACCGGAGGTAGTTTGAACAAATTTTAATCTCTAGGAATCATCAGGTCATTCTAAAACCCGGACTACCTTCTATTTATCAGCCCTGTATGTGCCTTTGTTCAGTATTGTCGTAGACAACGGTATCGTACACAAACGCAACTCATATTATACTCACAGACGCCGCCGTGCCAGATTTGCGATCGTTTATTACCCAAAGTATCAAACCGTGGCAAATGATGTTTGTAATACTAAAAGTCGCCGACAACGACAAACAGTCAAGTTTTCGTTTTCACCCTCTATCATTAAACTTTGCCGAGTAGGCACGTTAAAACAGAACCCATAAATTTTGTAGTGTAGCAACAAACCAAAAGTTGCTAAAAACGCAGTATGAATATCGGGCACGTAGCGAAGCCGAGATAGGCGGGTTCAGCCCACCCTGGAAAAAATTTTGGTCACCATAGAAAATGTTTTCAACCTTACTTTTAAGTCATAGAAAACCCTTGTATGCCTCTCCTGAAATTTTTTAGCTCTCGTAGCAAGGTGAGCTGGCTGTGGTCCTGTTTGAATATATAGAGTCAGTGAGATTTCGATAACAAATTACCGAAGCATTTTGTAAAATTCTAACCCCGACTGTACGCGAGCTCAAAAACCTTTTACGTAAACGTCTATTAAACAGTGAAAAAACTGTTTATCCGTATTGGTAAGCTGGTGCGCATATACGTGTACCTTTTAGTCTCAATAATAAAGAATGACAATATTAATAAGATATCTGTCGGGTACAATGATAGAAAATGAGTCAAAATAGCTTCAATAGTTAATGCGCGTGTATGCCTGTATTGCAGGATCTGTAGTTTGAAGGGGCCAGCGGCACCTCAGTAGCCGTAGAGTAGTTTTTCAGCCGCCGTAGAAAAGTTTTACGACCTTCAGTAAGTTATGTGAAATCATGTGCACGCCCCTGCTAAAATTCAGCTGCCCCTATGCATGTCGAGTTGGATACTGTCTTGTTGCATACCTCTTTACATTGTATGAATAGTGAAGCTTGGAATAAAAAGCGCACCGGAGCCGGAGGTCGATTTTTAGCGTAAATGGGTAGTAAACATCCGGTTATTTAGTGGCCAAACAACATTCATAGACAAGGTACTATGCTACTGTATCTTCAAAGATGTATATAAGCATACAACGCGTCGGGGCAGGCCAAAGAGGTATGATGTATTGATTTAGTTGGGCACAGAACAGTTGTGGCTAAAAGAGATACCTCACATAATCTTTTTATTTACTATTCGCTATATGTACTTACCTATACGTTTGGTAATACCAAACCGGGGCGAATACAATTGGTAGAGATAGAGGGGATATGTCCATTTCGAAAACTTTTGGTGACATAAGAAAAAGCGCTTTTTAACACGGGTTGCGTTAACCCTCAGCATCATAGAAGACAAAAATATCAAATATTTCCATATACGCGATGTTATGCACGGGCGAACTGAAATCCTGGTTACTTCGCTGAAAAACAATACAAAAACTATGGCTTTTGCAATAGAAATATTATGCTTCAGTTATATATACGAAATGCACAGCGGCAGAGCTTAGTATGGTGCGCATGCAGACGAACTTATGTAACCGGATATGATAGATTTTCGGTAGTTTCTTTTACTTTGTGAACCGGGTTTACCCTTACAGTTGTGGCGGAAATTGCTTTTTTGGCATTTTTAAAGAAGATATCAGCATCGGAAAAGTTGAACATTTTGTCATTACTAAGAATAGTATAAAATATTTAAATTTCAGAGAAATGTACTTAAATTGCAAACGAATGTAAGTTACAAAGGAATTGTGCCTATGGCTGCAGAAACGTTTGTTATTGATGCTATTTTTACCAACCTACACGCACAAGGTGTTATTCAACTATGTAGGAATATCAAAAAAAGTTGAAATGAAAACTGCAAAACATGAGTGTACGAAGCGTTTTGATTTAATTGATTCTTAAATGCCGACGAAGTGATTGCCTAGGGCTGGGGGAGGCCTACCTGCTGAACCCAAATATTACAGTTGGAACTGACCACAGTTACGGTTTTGGGCTGGAAGATAATAGATTTAGATGAAATATATATAGTAATTTGATTCACTTGAAAAAGGTTCGCGAGGCAAAAAATTGAACATTACTAAACATGACAATTGTGACGAAACTGCATCAGACTCTAAATGCCGACCTGTCTAAGTAATCCTAGTAACAAAATTCAAACAATATCTTTGTAACATATGCGGTTTCCTTGTTTTAGTGTCTTTCAAGCTCTCAATATGTATAAACGCATGTACAAAGAGTGTAACTTTAAAATCTTTATGACGTTTAACATTATTTTGGATTCAATTCCAAATCCTTAGCTAAAATTTAAACAGAATATACATTTTAACTACCTAGTTTCGCCTCACCTCCTGCGTCACCACAGGCTACAGTAACTTTTGTAGACCTCCGGTTCCGGCTCTGGTATTTCTCACTTCCGGTTGGGCCCTGATTTAAAGCTACACCTCCTACAAGAGTACTTGTTTGCATTAACGTATGAATTATATACATGTGGTATACTGAGGTTTATTAAAACATATATCGTGTCAGTAGTGAAGCGTTAAACATACAGAACCTTTTTCATGAATTTTGCACTCATTGTTATCACTGTTTGGGTGTGTATTTTTAAACCGTCATTATTCTACATATACAAGAATGAATGGTATGTCTTCCAGAAATCACACACACCAAAGGCTAAATTAGACTAATGGAAATTATAATAGGTCAACTGATGCATTTCTTGGTTCACTTCAGTTCTCAGTGCATAGTATTTTTGTCACTTTTATAAACCCACGGGATTTTAAAAATGTATTATACATACGTTTTTTTGAGATGGAACATTCTGGGGTGTCGGTATTAAGGAAGCGAAGTGACGTTTTGTGTAGCAGATCACAATCGGAAATGAAAAATTTAAAATCAAAGAGTCTGTGCTCCAGCGTGTAACCGGATATAGTTTTCTGTTTTTGGTTAAAAATCAAAATGCTTCTTACATAAATAAGAAATGTATTTTATATACATTTCAGAAATAACGTTAATTGTATTACAGTACACAGCTGTTTCTTAAATGAGGTGATAACTTATAACGTATCTGTATCGGCGTCCGGTTCGGTTTTCGTTAGCCAAACGATGGCGTAAGCAGCGAGGATTTCAAGGTCAACCCTTTGAGATTTTTGCGCAAGGGGTTTGAAACACGCACTCAAAATAATATTTCTGATATTTAAGATAAAATTTCTCACAGTTAAGAAATATAATTAGCAAGGTGCACTCAATGGCGGTTCCAGGATCTCAAAATGGGGGGGGGGCAAAATTTCACAGGTACTAAACTTATTTTTGACCCACCCACAAACCACGAACTATTACCATAAAATTGACTTCCTTACGTTCGTTCAATTATTTAAAGGCTCGGATTCGGAAGCCAATTCAGTTTTGAAAAAGCAAAATCCAGTCAGCTTCAGCAATATATCCGTTTCTGTTTTGAATGAGTTGGAACTGTCTGCTATTTTCGGAAAATGTTTTAGCATTAGCGGTTATGGATTTCATTTATTTCGTAGAACAGCAATTGACATTCTATATAATTTTTGTCGAGATGCTGTTGGGGGGCCACGGCCGGGGCGCCCCCCCCACGGTTCCGCCACTGGTTGCACTCACTTGAAAAATATTTGTGTTATAACAGAAAAGTTTGCAGAAAAGTTTTGAAATAAAGTCTGAAAATAAACGTTTTCCAGTTATTTTTAGAAAAATTGTCTTCAATATCAGAAAAACTTTTCAGATTTGCCACAGAAAATACTCATCTGAATAAATTCAGAAATACTTTTTTGTGTGCAGTATAAATAAATTACAACTGTTAACGAATAGCTAGGTAATTTTTTGTCACTCTAAAGTTTTGTAACAGTTATCAGATAAAACTAGGAAATAGAGAAACTGTAAAGATGGTTGTGAGATTAAAAACATTGCCGCTTTACAAAAGTTTTCTGTTTCTTTAAGAACGTGTAACATCCGGAGTTGTTTTCCGTCTTACGCTAATGGAATCTAGGATGTTCGGTTCATTGAACATGCCATACGTTACGTACCAAGGCGTAAACGTGCAATTTTTAAAACTAAGTAACAGATTTTGTTCGATTTCGTTCGCTTTAGTGCACTAACCGACCACACGCCGGGTTTGTAGTTTCAGTGCTGTATACAACGGCGGATTGAGGGGATATATCGTTACGAAATTAACTGGAGACAACAAAAAAGTGCTTTCTGTTATTTCATTTTGTATACTTACACATGTACTGATCCGTAGACACCCCACTTTGCAAAGGGGGGCTAAAAAATTTTCGTGATACAAGGATTTTCGTTCACTTACAAGAAGGATGAAAATATTCTAGGGTGGGGCAAATTTTTTTCAGTGTGGCCGAGCCCCCTGGACCCTTCTTGGCTACGGGATCGATATGTGTTTATTACTGTGGCCAGTTTTTTTCAATTACAAGAGGTAACGAATGATTAATATTAGGAAAACTCTTTCTCAACGTAGATTTTAGCTGTCAAGTATAGATGGCTAAATTATTCCGGGTTTAATGGGAAATAGCACAAGTAGTGCTTTAGTGTAAACTTTGGGTTTTACTGCTGCTGTACCTTATGGATACGCTCACTGTAGAATTGTTGTTCGTTCACCAAAATTCGGACAGGTAAAAAAAATAAAGTCAACATAAAAACATATACGCAAGTCACAGTATGTTTCGCAAAACAAGTAAAACAATATTAATTATTGATCGCTGTCGAGCATACTTAGTTAGTAATTGCGTAAAAAAGTTTTGTTTGTTCGCTAAATGTCTAGAAAATCGTATCAGGAACACATAATTAATTATATATTTTTATGAGTTATATATATGAGAAGTAACCAGGGATGTGGCCAGCATTTAATTTCGGGCGGTATAATTTTTGAAAAATTTGCGAACGAGCATAGCGAGAAAGAAACGTTTTTTTACTCTCGAAACCAACAGGTTATTCTAAAGTAGGTATGCATGCATTTAGAATGATTTCACTGAACTTATAGCGGGCCAATAAGGTAGGCGTTGGGTTTGCGTGTTATATGGGTCATCGATTGTGCATTGTGTTTAAGTTCCACAAATCCACACCTGAGCCAATAACTGCTCGGGTTATAAATTAGCAGGAGATATTAAATCAGTATCCTCTTTCGATCGAATCAAAACACAAATTACCACTATTTATTTAGCTATATAGGCAGCAGTGACGGATCAAGCGATCACATTACTCCAACAAAGGCCAGAGCCAAAATTTTGTATTGTGATTTAGTGCTAAAATTGTATTTGGCTTCTGGCACACGAGCTGTTTTCACAGTTATTATTTAGCGCGCACGGACCTCGGCAGAACTTTTTACATCCGCTACTGATGTACGCAGTTAACTTGATTTAGCTTTAAAGAATACAGGCACACCGAAAAAGAATATTACTGAATATAAAGCTTAAAGATTGATCGGTTATTCTTGTAAAAAAATCTTCGTAAATCTAAACGCACACAACCAAAGTCTAAATAAGAAACGGCTTTAGAAGTAGCACTTAGCAACTGTCAGTTTTAGAAGTTGAATAAAAACAATTATGTAAAGCATAACTTTAACTGGTTAGCGAGTTGTACTACTAATCAGTGTTCCGTGTAATGCGTACGTCACGATTGGTGCTGGGTTATATTGTATAGTATTTGTATCGCTGAGTTAATCATTTCTGGCTCTTGAAGGTGTATATTGGTTTAACTGAGAAACTGCAAACGAACTAAAAGCTTAATTAGCACTGACGGATTTAAAGAGGACATCCCGGCCGAGTCACCCCCAATAAGGATCATAACCAAGATTTTGTGTTAACGTTTAGTATTAAAATGATGTTTGGTTTTCGGTCGCTTCGCTCGCGAGTTTTCATCCACTTTTATATCTCGCACAGCCCCCTCTTTGAAATTTGTGGATCCGCAACTGAGCTATAATCAGGGTGTGATGATGGGCGTAGCTAGGATTTTGGTTTGAGAGCTGTAGAAAGTGGGAACATGATAAAATGATGTTTTTGGGCCTGGTGATTGACTTGTGAAGGTGTTACATCACTTAGCACAAACTAAACCTAAAACCTAAACCGAAGCTTTGTCAAAGCCAATGCATGAACCTAATACTAAGCCTAAGCTTCGTAACCTCAAAGTCTTTTAGTGATCTTGTCTCCCAGTAGGCAGGCCTTTATTTGTAACATGAGCCGTTCAAATAATCTATTCAGAACTCACAAACTTCGGCTTCTTAAGATAGCGACAAGATGAAGTAAAATTGATCAGAGCAAGTGCTCTTTTGTTCAAACCATAGCGATTGGTAAAAGTTGAAAAAAATGAATTTTGAATTTTTCTTGGCAACTGCTTACTAAAAATTTCACAAATTAAATAATATCGTAGTAGCAGGACTGAGGGCAGCGGAAATCTTATAAAATATTCTCCATTTCATTTTTGCGTATACGATTGCTGTATTTTCGCTCAAAACTAGGTTTAATGAGACATTATATCATGAAAAATGAAGCTTTTATATACGCAATATATTGTTATTTTGCCTAACCTAGGGTAATCTAAACTGCGTATATTACCATGATCGCCAGTTTATTCTACGGTGTCGGAACCGTCAAATCTACATACCAAAGTTCACGCAACTATACAAACGCTCCTACTACTACAGTTCAAATGGTTGTGCGATATTCACATTTGTGAATTAAGGGCCCTGTTTACTTCGATGTTCGATACTGTATCGCTAACTGGTGATAGGTGAAGGATTTTCTAGCTACAAAAGACTTGAGTTCGTTTTAGAGCTGGTTAAACCGCGTGCTTAATTCGTGGTTGGCGATATCGATATTCTATAACATAAGCATGTTATGACGTCTACAACGATATTAAGTGACTAGGTGAATATATGCTACACATGCTAATATTAGTTGATTTCGGTGTGAAATTAATTTAGGTGTAAAACGATAAACGAGGACGCACTGTTTGAAATTGAACAGTAGTTTGAATTTTTGTACGGAGCCGTTGCCGCAATCTCTATATAGTTTGGTTGTTACCAGACTTTTTATAGCTTTCTATAATTTACAGCATTTTATAACTAGCATTTAAGTTGGTAAGTATAATTTTTGCTTCAGCATTAGGCGTTATATACTTTTTGTGGACGTCTATCGAATAGTGCATGATTGAGAATTTTCTGGCGTGGAATCAAGTTACAAACACAAAACGTGCTCAATTATGTCACGAATCTGAATGTTAATGTATCATTAATAATATTTTTTAATTATTTAGCAAAGTAATATTTGCCTACTAATAAGATAAGTAAGTTGGTAACAAAAAGCCGATTTGTACAGTTATCACAGCTCAAATTGCTTGAACCTTATTGGTAGAAGAGTTGAAAAAGTTTTGCAACAGCTTCAGCGAACAATCGATGGTCTCGGAAATCTAAGCTATTTTCTCTCAACTACGGTTATAAAGCCACGTTCACAAGCGGATCCAGAGGGCGCGATGGTCTACGCCCCCGTCAGAAATTTTTTTCTGATAAAATGGTGAGGTTTGTCCCTACCTTACAATTTTCCATCTGACAAAATTATTTTGTAAAAAATACTACAATTTTGCCTCAGGATTTTTTGTGATAAAATGGTGAGGTCCATACCTTAGAATTTTTGCGTTCCGTAACATTTGCCAGCCCATCCCTCGTCAGAAATTTTTGAATCCGCCTCTGGCCACGTTGGTTGGCAAAGGAACTAATCATGCTGTTGTACTGCAGCTATTTTTTAGGTTCTCTTTTGGAGTCGTTTTGCAGGTTTCTATAAGACGACATCCTTTTTACCTATTTGCCATATGTTACCAAACGTGTGCTTTTGTCTTTATCTTTAAAAACTTTATCGCTCCATGAGCAAGCGAATAGCCTGGAGGGGGGTTTAAAGGTCAATCACTTCGCTTTGTGATTTTTAGCACAGGTTTTTAGGACGTTTTTCAAGTTGATAACAAAAGAAACTTTCTTTTCGACCAGAACGTACCCCAGCCTTTTTCTAAATTCGGACTGCGGTCCTGCAATAAGCTTTACTTACTAAAGGAGATATCGCGAGACGCTTTCACTGTGTTGAATGATGATAAAAGCTTTAAAAAACTTTTAAGAGCTTTAACTTTTCCGGTTTGCAACATCAATCTCATCTCGCGATCGGTTCCCATTTGTCACAAAAAATCTTTTTTGACATATTTTTTGAGCACTGATAGCACCGAAGGGGCGTCTACCAAGGCCATGGAAGTTCCAACAGGAATCAAAACGTAACTTTTGCATTAAGTTTAAGAAGTAGTCTACCTACATTTGGCTTCTCACTCGCTAAGTATTTTTGCTATTATATGTTGCGTGGCTTCCCGTTCAAGAAAATTACGAATCCGCTACTTCTTTCATGAGACCTTTCAGAAAAAAATTAAAATCTTATGGGGTTTTGGTCACGGCTTCGTTACACATGTCGTATTGGGGTATATAGTTTTTATCAACGTTCTGTGAACACTATATTGCACCAGTGTGTTTCGCTCTTAATGGTCATTTTTGCTTGCGGCTAAAAGCCAGGCCCCTAGCGTGGTTGTCATTTTAAAAAGTGCCACACAATTTCAGGGTGGACCATGTTCAAAATTTGTGGCGGTGCTAAAGCTTCCATGTTGAGTGCTAGATTGTTCGCGACAGGGTTGTTCCCATTGTCTCTGCTGTCTAAGGATCTCCTAAATCCTGCTATATACGGTTCTATGAGTAGGGGTTGCAGACGTGTGTTTATAGCGCCTGCTGATTTATTGCGTTGCGTGACGTTGACAGAAAACTTCATGGTATAAAGAAATATTGCGCATACGGTAATGTCTGCGCTAATTCAAAGCTTGAGGCTGTTGTGCTATGTATAAATGATTTAGCGTTCAGTGTTTGACGTACATTAAAACAAGTATAACCGGGATGGAACAAGCATAAGGCAATGTATATATGTATCGTACACCTCATCCACAGTTGAGGTTGATGCTTAAGCTTAGATTTAGGCTCATGCATAGGTAAGCCTTTTGCTAAACCTAAGCCTGAACCTAAAGGTTAACTTGAAAGAAGTGTACAAGAGAGGCATTCGCGTTTACAGAAGTTGGCATCAGATTCACGGAAAATTTTGGATCCGTCACTTTTCAAAGCTATATTTTATATTCTTAACTTAGCTCGGGGCCGCTTTAGGAATTTGGTCATGGGTCATAAATGGGAATTCGAGGTTTTGTTTTCGTTCACATGCACTAATTCACACAGTTCTCCTGTCCTATTAAAGCACCATTATCCATACGTTGCTGTGGCTTTTGCAAGCAGCACTCGGTGGTGCTGGGAGAATTGTTTTGATGCAGGGTAATTTTTGCTGCCTGGCAAGGTCAAGCCAGGCGGTGACTTAAGATGTTCTTAGTGTAGAGTTTGCAGCTGGACCGTCAGAATTTAAACGCTGTGTCCAGATGGTGCAAATCCTTGCTAAAACACAAAGCCACAGAAAGTCGAAAATGATAACGATGAAGTATAACCATAAAATAAACTCAAGTTTGATGCTAAGCAGTCATACAACCCATACAAAGCTATATCCACACGTGCAAGTTATTGCATCGAGAATTCGCAACTGCAATTGCCATGCGCAAGTTTGTGCGACGTGAACTCGCAACTGCAATTTGCGCGTAAACGTTTTTTCAGCGACAATTCGTTTAGCTGCAACTCGCAGTTGCAGGTACTGTGAAATGGCGAAAAAACTTGCGCGCTGGCTCTAAAAACTTGCCCGTATACCGCGGCTTTACTCCTAGATCCCTTTAAGGCGAGTTTAAAAGCAAATATCTAAAACTCTTTTAGAGGCCATTTAGTCAAAACTAATTTAAGATTGCGGCCATAAAAACGCAACTAATTAAATAAATGTTTTCGTTTTTAAACCTTTTCAAATTTGAGAGTTCGCAAGCAATCTTATTTTTACGGTTGCCAAAAACAGCTGGCTTTCGTTGCCGTTCTATAAAAGCAGTTGTGATACAAAGTATACTTTGAAAAAATAAGGTTTATTGTCAAACCAAATATTTATATGAATCCCTACATCTAAAAATGCGTTCGATGATGAATTATAAAACTATATACTGTGACAGTAGTAGTGGTACCAAAACTTTTCTGCTCCCACAGGATTCCGCAAAACTCCCGACTTCTATATGTCAGAAGCAAAAAGAACAGAGAAAAACAAAGAAAGAGGGAGAGAGAAGGAACAGAAGAAAGAGGGGAAGTTGGAAAAAATATGGTTTTTGGCATTTGATATGCGTGACTCTATAGGGAATGGTTCAGTGGCCAAAAAAACAGCCCGTAGATGTCTATCCTGTGCATAAAAACAGGCAAATTTTGCTGTGTTTTACTTGTACTTCGGCTCATACAATTGTTGTGTGTGCCCCCGAAAAATCGTATAGCATTACACCGTTGGGAATTTAGAGACTTTTTTGAATTGTATAATATTAGTATTTTTTGTATTTTTTGAGATATCGGATACCTTTATAAAAGACCTAGCGGGCTTGTACGGTAATAATAAGTGTTTTGTGTATTGCAGTTTTATACCTAAAATTATTTGCTACGTGAAATTTTATGTTATTTTGAACCCCCAAAAGGAATGTAATATTATCCTTTCTTGGATTTGGTAACGCGGTATTGGATGTGAAAAAAAATTAATACAGAAAAATATGATTTCGTTTTCTGTGATTGTTTTATTATTCAAAAGCTAATCTATAAGCGTGACGTCAATTCAATACGAAAATATACGTACGATAAAAACCAGAGCGGATACAATAGTCTGCTGGAATTATATTGTTCAAAAGAATCTTGTACAAGGCGACTATAAGTCTTAAATTACAATAAAGTGATGACATATATATGTACATATTTAGTAATGACCTAGTGAAATAATTTTTGATTGTGTTTTGGCCTTCTAAAACAATTGGCACTATCGTACCTACACTTGTAAAACCAGGAATAATTAGGATTTCATTTCGATACGGTATAGATTGAATAAAAATGCATTTTTTGACTCTAGGACCCGTGTTCTCAAATGTGTGTAGCACGTATCAACAGTTGGTGTTAGGTCTTTTAACTTTCGAACCAGTGAATGCTGAGGCGCAAAATTCAGCATATTTTTCGCATATGATTTGCTCTACCGTACCAATTTGAAGTTTAACAACTGGATAGTTAGTGAGTTTGAAAAGCTACTCTAACTGATGATAGTTTCTATACACATTTCAGAGTTAGGCCTTAGTATAAAGTAGGTGTTTTAAGTAAGTACAAGAACTTTGTCGCTGTGTTTAGCGCTGTATGGGTTTTTGTATGCAATACCACATATTATGACAGAGGATACATAAAATCCATACATAATTAGCCTTTCTGATGAAAACTGCTGCATTTGGAAGAAAAATTATTATTGGGTTTTAAATTCCCTATGGGCTTCGGTTTTGATATATCGAAAATGTACGAGCTGTCGGAATTAATATGGCTGCCACTGTATATTTTGTTTTGGTCAGAAATTCATAGATGCTTATTCATGCTCAAATTTTAACCAGCTACATGTTATAGGGATATAATTGGAAATATACAGATGTCATGGTTGTAAACCGCATCATAGTAAATCAGAAAGAAACCCCTCTAATAATTCATTAAGAATGCAAGAAAGTACTGACGTGATTAAATAAGTCAAGTCAAAGTGAACTGTTGTTTGCAGTTATTTTTGCTGTAAGATCGGTGCAGTGGGCGCTGGGGCCACAGTTTCTCCGTTAGATTGAATATCAAAAATTTCAGCTAATTTACATGAACTAAACGAATTTTAAAGTGATATATGAACAATTTGAAATTAAAAATTTGCTGCAGCTCAGATTAAACTTTTGCTATTAAAAGCGCTGGGGCTTCTCAGAGTGTTAAGTATAGGATTATAAAAAGGATTCACATGACGGAAATAATCCCCTGCGACGGGTAAAAATGTTTTTGGAGGGTTCCTGTTTCACCCTGATATATACTCTCTGTAGATGTTAAATTTCCAATTTAAATTATTTGACTGAAAAGTAGGTTAAACGAGATATGATACGTAAGATCGTTTTTCGTTCTTCAAGACATGTATAATTCTGAAAAAAAGTCGTGTGAAGCGGGTCCTAAATTATTCTTGCAGTTAAGCTGCCTAAATTCACAAAAGTGGTCCAAAACTGGCAACAAAGTGGTTAAAATTTGACAAAAAGCTACAGACTCGGGACAAATTATTTTTGCAGATGATGATAATTATGAATGCAAGCAGCAGCTTAAATCCAGTCACGTAAAGTGGTTTTGCACGTTTTAAGGGCTTTTTTTCTGTAGGAAAACATAAAACGACCTAACTGACAAACGATGAAAATATAGTGAATCCTGCACGTTAAAATTTGTAAACTGTGGTATAATGCTACATTACAGCTGTAAATTATCGCTTTAAATTTGACTAAATCTTTAAATTTTAGTACCGTATAATGTCTGTGTCCGCACGCAGTATATACATTCAAACAGTTTTAGCAAGATTTTCGAATGTTGAACCTGAGGCAGTTTCGCACGTCCGACACTTAACGAAAACACGTCTGCTACGAATAATTCAGTGCTGGGATGTTAAAGTGGGATTCCAACCTTTTAAATTCACTGTACAGCTCAAAACGTAATTAGCCTACATTTGCCAACCAGATATGCTAATACTGCCTAGTATAAGATTTGATAAAAAACCAACAAAACTAAATGTCTTCCATTTTGTGCCAAAAAACTCAAACGAAAGGCAATAGTAGCATTGTATTCATAAAGCCTACGCTCAAAAGCAGTAGCCGGCGGAAAAACTAAGAGCTTTGTGAATGCTTTAATGCTGAGGAGGCCAAGATAGCAAAATTTTAAAAGTAGTAAAACTTTATGTCTGTAGAGTCGTCAAGCGTGTAGACTGAATGGCAATGAGGTCTACCTGTAAGTCGCGCATCAGTATGTCTTTGTTGTTTTGTTTCTGAACAGCCCTACTAGTAAACCGAGAACAGCTTGAAAATCCAATAGTGGTATCGTTGACAACTTTTGTTCAGCTGTGACACGACGCGCGTTGCCAGGATTTGCAGTTGAGAGAGGAATAGGCAGCATGGAGTTACAGTAAAGCTTGAGTTTAGAAGAATTCGTGAGCGAAGCGAGAGGAAAGCGTGACAAAATTTTGAAATTGATTCGAAACGATATAAAATTTAAATTTTATGGGTACGAAAGAATGATTCGATGGCGATATTTTCCATGTTTGCCCTAAAACCTGTAAAGAAAACTTTGCGAGGGAAGCGATCGAAAAAGGTAGACGGAATTTGGGTATTAATTCTGTTTGCAACAGTCGCAAAACGTTTCTTGGTTCATGGATTGTGAAAATTTTTTAGACCTCGAAAGAATTGTATGCTACAATGATTTGCTATATCCCCTCTGTATCTGCTTGCTCTACTGCCAACAAAACCTGATTGCGGGCTGTTTGCGTTGCTGGTAGCAAGAACAATTCTTGTTAATTTTCAATTAACAATCGTTTGAGGTGGCATGTGAAAAAGTGAAAAATGCAATGCACAAGCCATGACGACGTACACAACAAAACCATAACCAAAATTGAGTAATTTACTATAATTACCCTAACTCCGCGTTGTTATTTCAAAGTTTTGTTTGTTAACCAAACCAAAGAAACCTGAAACCTGGTTAACCGACTGTACACTGAAATTAATTTAACTAGCTGTAGATTCAGAATTTTTTTGCACGGGATTCCAAAATTCATCCTTGCTGAAAAAACTGACGGACGATGTGAACGACAAGCCGCATACAGTTTTAATAGTAAATCTTGATACAAAATACGGGTTTGTCACGATCCTATGTGGTTTGCGGTCCCTGTTGAGAATACACCAGTGAGTCAAGCCTCATTTTTTTGGATATATGTATTGGCAATTGAAAAAAATATGCTAAAGCTCATATATAGTTTACCCTACATCTATGTTTTGTTAAGTCCGAAACTATATTTTTTGCATGAAATCAAACCTGTTTTTATAACTTGCGAAACATATTGAAAGAGCGAGAAGAAAAAATATGAAATGTGTCAGCATAACATCGATCATAAAAAACTTAAAAATCTAAGCATATTTGTAATGGTTTCGGCTTAATGCTTGATCCGAAAATAAGTGTAACATCCGATTTAAAGAAGAATTAGAAATTTGGCGTTTATCATAAGTCGTATCTTGCGTCTATTTTTTATGTATAAATATTACTGATATTCTCTGTTTCTATACGTTGATAAAACCTTCTCTGTTCTATCGCTTAATTAAGCGATTCCGTATGACATTTCTGATATGCGAATTGCTCAAGTTGTTTGAAACGTTAAAAACGCTTCAATTTTCAATGGTTTTGTTAAATGAATTTACTTATATGGCACCATTTGCTCAATTCTTAATCGCTGTTTTCGCAACAAATTATGAGAAAAAGGGCAACCTTGATTCTTAAGAATATAAAACGACAGTTTCAAAGGGTTGCATTCAATGAGCTATTACTATTACACAATTGAACTCAATTCGGCTAAATCATAAGCAAGCTAAGATCTACTACAGAGGTGTATATGACAGATCTATTACAGGAACGTATGCAAGGGGAAAAGGAGAATCCTCACCCTACCCCAAAACGAAATATCCGAATAAATAAGCAAAAACCTATATTTTATAAACTATGACGAGACCTGAGTATCACTCGCAAAAATTCTATTAAATGATGTTGTATCTTTTTGAAATGAAATCCTTTGTCAAAAATCTGGACCGTCGATAGGAAATAATGAGTCCCGCAAAGTTGCTTAATGCATTAACCAAACCACCGTTATGCTATAACGTATTAGCAATTAGTGAATACTTTACACAAAATCAGGAGCCTGCCCAGTAGAGTTTAGGGTGATTCCTCCTCTGTTACTTTGCCCAGAGATTTTACGCACTTTTTCTGTTGTGCAGCATGTTTAAGACATGAAATTTGTTGGTTTTAGGTATCCAAAGAAAACGATGTCCTTCAAAACGAACTTCGCAGTCAAAAGTGTCTTCGATCTGTGTTAGAACGCTCGTTTGCCGAACTCAAATCCACCCTGCAGATCCTAGTGGACCAGTTACAAAAATGTCAAAACGATGCGCAGAAAATTACCGAATTTGCCAGGTATTTGTATTTATAAAATCGACATTAGGTTGCGCGAGACCTTCGCTTGAGCTGAAAGTTTATTAATTCTTTAAGGTAAGCTTAAACTGCGATTGAGTTTAGATTTTGTATATTTGCCAGATTGCACCAAAAATAAATTTAAAAATTGATGAACAGATAATTGAAAGCAGCAACAGTTGATATAAGCAAGAGTGCACGATACAATAGTAATGCCACTCTTGAGGTTCCGCATTGTGCAAAATGTACCACCGGCGTTGCGTTTTACGGCCGAACCCTTATTTAGGAAGTTAACGCTTGAAACACAGCAAAGGTATGGGTTTTAAAAGCATGGGGTAGACCAAAAACGCAACGTGCGCTTGACACGTTCTTTTGTACACTGAATTCACCGAGTTGCACACTTTTGTAAAAAGAGTCATTCTCGACGCTTGATATAACCGAAATAGAATCACTATCTATTTCCTTCTGCTGGAAAAATCAGTGTCATTTTTGCGCTTCCGTTATTTTTGTCGCTGTCCATTTCCGTTAATATTTGTTCTATTCGTTTACATCATGCTCACGACTGTTTCGTTCAGTGTATAATATTGCAAAGGTTTCGTGAATCCCTATACTGTCACTAACACACAATGCTAGCGTTTTGATAAACTTAAATTTTCTGCAACTTATACGCAACAACAGCCATCGGTCTGATTTCAGAAAACTACTATCTTTACTACAGCTGTTCAATTTCAAGCTTTAAACTCTTAAAATATCCAAGCACATAATGCTTGTCGTTCAGGTTTATAGGCAACTTTAAAAATTGAATCACGGAAATCAATTTGCAATTTACAGAACAATTGTGTCCGCCGCTGAGGCTGCGTTTCGTGTGTCTTTTTATAATGGCACTCTTGTGTGTATGTGTTTTTTTGCCGGAAGACCAGTAGGTCGCTTATTGGACCTTTTAAACACAACCTGGGGCGTAGTCAGGATTTCATTTCGCGAGGATATAAGCAAGTTTAAGTTTTTTTGCTAGCGGCATTGCAAGCGAGATTATTTTTTGACCTCTTCAGGTTATTCTACGGCATGTAAAAGTGCCTTTTATGAGTTTGTAGAAATTTCGAAGGATGTATTCCCCTATGCCCTCTTGTATACGCCACTGAACGCAACACACAAAAGGGCACAGAAACTCAAAGAGTTTGCTAAGACTATAACCTTCGTAAATCAGATCAAACGACAGTAGCCGCTAAAGATCATTATTTTTCGTGTTGTGTTAAAGAACCCTTAACTCGTAGGCTTCCACTGACATTTAGCGCTAATACTTTTAGGTATAGGTAAGACTTGCCTTAACCTTTGCCGGAATTCTCAACTGAGTGTAGCCACCTACAAAGTACAGTACCTGTCATCGGCTGTTGATAGAAGCTACAGAGA